>JARVJO010081948.1:0-15951 GCA_031762555.1 Cynodonichthys magdalenae | reverse complement strand
ACCAGGAGCAGCTGGTCAGCAGACCTGAGTGACCGAGAGGGAGTGTAATGGTGGAGGAGCTCTGTTAAATAAGGCGGAGCAAGGCCGTTTAAAACCTTAAAAACAAACAGAAGAATTTAAAAATGAATTCTAAAATACACGGGCAGCCAGTGGAGAGAAGCCTGGAAATATAATAATAATTTTATCAGAAAAAAGATGCTTGGGTTGTGATTAATGACAGCATCTCTCACATTGGTCCAGCTTTTCTAAACATTCTCATAACTACTAGATATTCATATTTTTATTAACACTTCAATAATCACTCTCTGAACATTAATCACCCTAATTAATACAAACACACTACACTCTGTTATCTCCTGCTCTGCATCATCTCAGGTGGCACAGTGTCTAATCCCTCCTACTAAAGCCCTGGCTCCTGGCAGAAGAAATGATAATGACTCATGTATAACTTCAAAAGGAGAATGAGTGACTCTGTCTAAAAAATGGGGCGCAGTAAAAGTTTCAAAGACAGGCCAACCCAGTTAGTGTTCAGACACTTGTTATTAGATGCAGTAAAAAACTCAAGTGCTGCCTGTGCTGTAAAACCTAATGATATGTAATTTCAGGCTGTGTAAAAGGGAAATATGCACATGATTGCAGCTGGTAAGTTGCAGGATTTATGACTTTGCTTCACAGTGAGGGTTAAATCAGCCACATGGCCATGTTAACATAAAAGCAATAGGACATTTTTAAATGATTTAAGGATATTTCAAATCCCATTGGGCTGTAGAAGTACGCCCTACCCCTAACACCAGGCATTATCAGTGTTCTGTTGAGTTTAAAAAGCATAGTTTGGGAGAGGTGGTGCTTGTCTGAATCTATATCATTAATAATTTATTAAATATTAATGATTAAGTAAACAATAAGAAATAACACTTTAAAGAAAACCTTAGAGTTTATAAAGTGTCTGAAAAAAAGAGGGTTGTTGACTAAGTAACACAAAATGTGAGGGGTATTTGGTCAGGTTCTGTTGATTGATTTTTAGGTGCTGTTTTGGGCTCATGATATCAAAATGTGAACAGCACGATGCAGAGAACTGTTTGAAAACAAACTGAAAAAAAAAAATGATTGGTCAATTCATGGATCCAATCCCCTGTTGTGAATTTTGTAGTAAAGCTGCTTGTTAGAGAGCAGCAAGTTGTAAAAAAGTACTGAAGTAAACAGTCAGACATGTGCATTCAAAGGTTTGGAGGTCACATTAGGTTCACCTGTACAGGTTATACTGTATTTTAGGTCCACCCTGATAGGTCCCCAAAGCCAATGTAATTTTAGTGTTTGTGTTCATTTTAATCAATAATATTGATCATGTTGCAGCTACTACACATTTAAATCTTTGAAACTTTGGTCAGTAAATTTAAACTTTTCATATTTTAGTTGCCCATTCATAACCATATTCATTCATATTAAACTAAAGGGTTGTTCAAGGCAGAGATGATCACATAAACAGCTTTTTTATACTGATTGAATTTCAGGAAAATGTTAGCCCATGCTTTAAAAAGCAAACAGAAGGTGGGAAATGTTTCTGTTAACATTGCATGAAAGGAGCACATGATCTAACAATTTAGTGCAAATTGAACAGAACCATAAAAAGTTCCTCAGAGGTGCAAGATTTTATCAGAGGGTACCTACAGTATACACACAAAACCATCCTCACACACACAAATACAGGCCCTGTGTGCAAAGAGCATGGCACACAAAAACAGTAAAGGGGTGTAGGGAAACCCCTCACCTCACAGGGAAGCTGTGATTGATCTTCATCAACCTCCCCTGCGGCCCAGAGACTAAACATTGACCCTTTCCTTAAAAATGCCCAGAACAATATTAATGTGTTTGCTTGCCTCACTATGTGTGCAGATTTTCCAAGGACTTCCTTCTTGCACCTGTCCTTATAACTTTATATAGTTTGATGCTTATACTTTGCATTTTGCATAATTGATTTAATTAATATTAATTTAGTATAGTCTTTGATTTAATAGGTAATCATGTTTTAGAGTTGTTTAGACAGTAATTTACTTTGAAGTGAGTTATAATTGTTCTTAGACAATATTTTGTAAAGCATGTTCTCTTTACCCAGAAGCAATGAAGCCAAGGTTGTACCCAGATGCAGCTTGCCTGTTCGCACGGTGTTTTCACAATTCTCTCACAGCACACCGACTAAACAACTTCATGTTTTTCATTTCTTATCTTTTCTCAAAGCCAGGCTCTCAGTCTGAACTGCAGTTCTGTTCGTTGCTGCAGCCTGCTGTTGCTTTTTCACTGCGCTGGAATACAGTCCATCTGTTGCTTCTCTGATTCTTGCCTCTACGTTGATTTCCACAAGAAAATATATTTTTCTGGATCTACAAATTTTTCCTTTTTGAATTGTGTTGGAGCTGCCATAACCACTGACTAGCCTTGCTGAGAATCCGGCCTCCACCAGAGGACTAACTGCCACTGCTGGACAACTTGCCGGCCATGGCCTGACAATAAGCTACACTCAGTGTTGGACAGAGGTGGCCAGCACGTCAAAGCTGCCCTCAACTGTCCATCGGGTCGAGGCGAATATCCAAATGAAGCTTTGCGGTTGACCTCCCCCACCATCTGACACGACACGGTAGGACTAATAAGTCCTTTCTACCTGGCATCAGCTGGTCTTCTAATCTGCAGCTCACATGTTTTCTCATTCAGTTAAGACATAACTTTAGTAATCTTCACTCTCCCACACTCTAAAACCCTTCTCAACTTGTCTTTATGTCTTTCTTTATTTTCTCTCACCGTAGTTGCACACAAACAATCGTTCACTAAATAAACACCAATACACACATTCACAAATGTCTGTTTTTGAACCCCGTGGGGACCCTCCATTGACTTCCATTCATTTTTTTTTTTAGACTTTATAGCCTAACTCTGACCATTTACCCTAAAATTAACCTCACAGGAACCTAACTGACCCTAAAACTAACCTAAATCTTGGTTCTAAACCTAACCCCCCAGCTGTAACTTGCATTTGGACCCGTGGGGACCTAAGCCTGATCCCCACGATTTTCTTCAGACCACACGAGGCTGCTTTTTTTGGGGAAATTTTCCCCATGTTGTAGGAAAAACCCGTCCATAGTTGTAAACACACACATATATTATAAACACATACATATACACCAAACATTCTGGGTTTAAAGTTTAAAACTTTCATTGAAGTGATTTTGTCCTGCTTGCTTACAGATAAGTTTGATTTAGTTGTTGACTATTTAGTTTCAAGTTAATCACCTGTCTTAAAGAAATCATGTAATCTATCCTAATCAATTGTCGTCATATTTCTTTTAATTTGGTTTTAAATAAAACATCAATCACGTTGTGTTGATGATAAAATCATATTTAATGACTCTTGTCCATTTCTGTGGTATGTTTGCGGTATGTTAGAGTTTGCATGTAAACCTGATGCTCCTGATGCTCAAAATGCATTTGGCATGGCACAAAAAAACAGCGTATCAGTCTCAAGCGATGCCCAACAAAGCAACGAGTGCACACACGCACACACAGAAGAGCTGGTAAAATAAATAGCAATATAATAATTTAGCAATAGAAAAATAAAACAGATTATTACTTGATATACATTTTATTTTACATTAAAGAAAATCTGTATTTTTCTAGTCAGTCAGTATGGACTTATTTTAATTATTTAAAAAGATTTAAGATTTCTGCAGATATGGTGAAACATTACTGACATGCTGTGTTTAGTGTTCTGTGAGCCCTGAACACATTCAGACACAAACACATTTAACCTGAGTCTGGATGATGGATGTAGACAGAGCTGCTAATCTGGTGCTGCTGGGTCTGTGTGTCTCTCAGCTCCATCCATCTCGTTCTCCCTCCTTTCTTTCTAACATATTTGCTGAGTATACCCGCGCGGCTCCATCTGCAGCTTCTCCCGCTCCACTGTTTACAGGTAGATGGAAGGTTGGTGCAAAAATGCGGACTGGATAACAACCTGGCATGTCCTTGTGTGTAACATCACGGGTTGCAGTGAAAACGTGAATTTATATTAATACATGTATTTTTACAATAAAAAGTGAACCGGAGTTGAGTTTTTGGCGTTTGTCAGTTCTCAGCATGAGAAATTGGGAGTGTGGCGTGAGAGCTGTGAAGACCCTAAATGCATGTGTCTCATGCCCAATGCGTGAGAGATGAGATCTCTGTTAGAATCTGTCCTCACCTGGGAAAATCCTGCATCATGTAGTTCCTGCTGCTGGATCTGATGTCTCCTTCCTGACTTTGCTCCTTCTATGGTGGCAATAAAGATTTATTTTAAACATGTCAAAAGCAAGCCAGCACAACTTCTGCACGGAGATGAAAAAGGATTGGGTTTATCTAGCATTAACTAACTAGCAAGGATGTAAAAAAGGTAACAATGGTCTAATCTTAACTAGCTAAACATGATATATTAGCATCATTTAGCCAACATTATCTGCCTCCAACATTAGTCCATGTTCAAGGTTTGTTTGGAAAAAAATTGCAAAGTTTTTAACTTTTTTCTGCTGGTTTCTGACACAGTGCTGCTCTGCTCAGCAGCAGGTCTTCGCAGTCGCAGGCGCATGTTGATGGTGCGTTTAAAGACAGCTCAGAAAAATATGTTATTTCTCAAATAATGATAGGGATAAAAAAAACTCTAATAATAGATGTTATTTAAGGGCCATATTTTAATCTAAACAAAAGTATCTAACTGGATTATTTTAATATTATATATTATTTATCATTATATTATTATTCTAATATCCTCATCACTTTATTATTGTTCTAGACAGCATGGTTATACTAGCTCTGTCATTCTCTGATTTTACTGAATGCTGCTAAACATCGGTGAAGCGCACAGAAGCAGGAACAAACCATTTTATGCAGATACAGAGCCCTTGGGTGGGGCATTAAACAACTGCAGAAGCGGCACTATTTTCTTTCTTTCCTCATCCAAAATGGTAAACTTACTCCCTCTTCCTCTTTTACAACAAGTAGATTAACACAATTTTATGTTGTGCATTCTCATTTAGAAGCCCAAAAACCGAACTGGCCCACCCATCAAGCAAATAATTTTGGCTTGGGTCGGGTTCAAGTTGGTCTTGGGCTCAGGCCAGAAATCACAGCTCTAGTATGGACCTGAACCTCCTATGTGGACCCACTGAGAACCAGTTAAGCCACAACTACAGCCCAGAGTTTGACATCACAGCAGGTGTGATAGTAACATGAAGATTTGTACCCAAAACAATTACAATGAAGTTAATAAAATTCAACATTAACCTGATAATTTTCTTTGGTACAGATGAGTGCATTTACAATGTGGATGCAGCGAGCATTCAGTCCATCCATGGACTCAGGAGAGACAGATGTGGTCTGCATCCAGACCCACCTGGAAACCAAGGAGGGTGGATGAGGAGGTGATGGAGTCTGAAGTGAGTCAGTAGCAGGATGGGGAGGAGAAACTGGAACAACTAAAGTCTATCAGGGTTTTAAGTCCTTAAGGACACAGCTGCTCAGTAAAGTTTCATTTCTATAAAAAGCTGATGAACATAAGCAACAGTTCTTGAGATGTTTTACTTGGAACTTGTTTTTCTTTGTTTATTTTTGTTGACCCAGAAGTTTTCATATATTTGATACTCTGATAGTTTTTCTTTAATAAAACTTTTTTTTGAATAGTCATCAATTTTCTTTTTACATAACTACGAGCTGTGAGTGGTAGATGAAACAATAAAAATAAAACAGATACACAAGTATTCTCACAAAGAATAACTCAACATAATATAGTGTACTAGTGATACAATTTATTTCAGAATCAGAATACTTTATTAATCCCAGAGGGAAATTACAATCTGATTTATACATATATTTATATAAAGTAAATTTATACAGTACTACAGAAATACTTCATTTTAACTAACAATGACCACAAGAATATTAAACTATTTGATTGGTTCATTTTATTTCTGACACCTTATTGTAGAACTTGAACAGAAAGCTGCAGCATCAGTCCTGGTGTTCTGCAGGTCATGAAGACGTCTCCACCTGTTCTTCAACCGTGTGAAGGTGTGTTCTCCACCTGGCTCCAGTCTTCAGGTCACGGTGTAGTGTTATCAGTATCATAAGGTAGATTTATTACTTCTTACTTTAATACTTCTGTGATTAACATAAAAAAACGTCCTTTGAGCAACCAGAATGGATCCATGCCAGGTTTTATAACGGTGGAGACGTTACTGCACTGGTTGAGCTACAGGTTTTTTTGGCAAAACAATGCATGCTTTTGTCAGGGAAGGGGTTCTCTGCAGACTCAAAGTAGGCATTTCTCAAGCATTTGGCTAGTTGTATTTGCTCTGTTTTTCAAACAGGTTGGTTCTTTTCTTTTGTTTTTTCTTTCACCTTTGACTTTAACTACTTTCACAACCAAAGCTGCTTTTGTTTTTTAATGAAACCGCAATGTATCATTAAAAGCAAACACAGATTGATGGAAATCTCACATATCTTCTTTTCTCTCTTTCAATCTTTTCTTTCACTTTTCTAATTTTTTCTTTTATTGGGGGGGAAAAAAAGACTGAGATGAGAGGGTGTATTTTATTCTCCACATGATCCAAACATGGTGTGACAAAGTGCTGCTAATTTAAAGGCACCTTATTTCTCACACAGAGTCCTTGTTGTCATGTTGTTCTAGGGCACTGAAACCAACCAAGCCCACACCAACATCATGATTCCTGAAGAAGATGCTGAGCAGACAAACAACTCTGTACAACAGATTCCAGACGAGGATCCAGTCAGTGATGGGGTGGTGCAGAGATCGCCAGGACTGGTCCTTCTTTCTTCTCTCTCCTGACAACAATTTTTGCTCTCTCTGCCATGGATTCATTTCTCATAACTGGTTCTACATCAATATCATGACATTTATTGTGGCATGAGGGCGGCACGACGGCTCAGTGGTTGGCACTGATGCCTCACAGCAAGAAGGTCCTGGGTTCGGTCCCCGGTTCGAACCTGGGATCTTTCTGTATGGAGTTTGCATGTTCTCTTCGTGCTTGTGTGGGTTTTCTCCGGGTAATCCGGTTTCCCCCACCCCTAAAAACATGTACAATAGGTTGCCTGCAGGCCCAGGCCTCCCTTGAAAAGGAGATCTAAGATCTCAATGGGACTTGCCTGGTTAAATAACAGTAAATACATAAATATTGCACTGAGCTGCTTTGCTGTCGCTTTTGAGAAGGCCAGCCATTTATCCGGAGAGCACGGAGTGGTTTGTCCTGGACATTTTCTCCTACATTTTCACATCTGTCTTCACAATGGAGATGCTCATTAAGGTCATTTCATTGGGGAAGAGGCCTACTTCAGGTGTTCGTGGAACCTGCTGGGCAATTTGCTTGCAGTCGTGTCTCTTATTGACATGTTGATTTTCCTGCTGGGCTTAACAAAGGTCAGCACTTTGAGCATCCTCCAGATTTGGCGGCTGCTTTGGGTTTTCCGGCTTGTCAGGATGGTCAGTCAATCACCGAGGCTGAAGTTGGCTGTGGAGACTTTGATCGCTTCGGTCAAACCCATGGCCAAAATTGTTCTCATCTCTGACTTGTGTTTGTTGATGTTTGCCATCCTGGGAGTCCAGTTGTTCAAGGGCAAGTTCTTCTACTGTGTGGGGGAGGACTTGTCCAACGTGAAGACCAAGATGGACTGTCTGGCAGCCAGATACCAGTGGGTGCTCAAAGAGTACAACTTCAACAACCTGATGGAGGCCTTTATGTCACTCTTTGTGATGTTCTCCAAAGATGCCTGGGTCAACATTATGAATGATGGACTTGATGGAGTCGGAGTGGACCAGCAGCCCGTGAAGAATCACAATCTCTGGATGCTGGCTTATTTTCTGTCCTTTATGGTGGTGAGTCTGTTCCTGTTGGACCTGTTCATTGGGGTGATGGTGGAAACATTCCATCTGTGCCAGCAGAAGCAGAATGCAGCGTTGCCTCCACCACAGACTCTTGTACAGAACAACAGTGCTCATGGAAGATTATTCTGGCTGGAAGTAATCATAAATGCCATCATCCTCACGAATATGGTCGTCATGTGTCTAGAGCATTATAACCAGCCTGAGCTCATCACCAGGATCGTGGACTACTCCGCTATCATATTCACCATCATCCTCTTTATTGAAGTTGCTTTGAAGATCTTTGCATCTGAACGTGCCACTTACTGCAAGGATGGCTGGAACCTGCTTGATATTCTTATACTTGCAACTTCCACCATCAGCATTGTTCTGTCAATGATCCAAATGCCAGAGGCCATCCCCTTTAACCCGAGCATCCTGAGAACCTTCAGGGTTTTCTGAGTCACACACACCCTGAAAGTGAAGACCATAAAGATAGTCTTATTGACCATTCTCAAGACTGTGAAATGGATTGGAACCACCGGCCTGCTCCTTGGATTCTTCCTCTTCATGTATGCGGTTCTTGGGGTGGAGCTGTTTGGAAAGTTAGACTGCTCGGTGGACAACCCGTGTGTTGGACTACACCGCTACAGCAACTTCCAGAACTTCTTTCTGGCTCTCCTCACCTTGTACAAGATCTGCACAGGTGACAACTGAAGCCGGATCCTGAAGGACGCTATGAGATGATGCAGACCGGGTGACTCCACCTGCTGGTCCGGAAACACCTCGGTGGCTCCCATCTACTTTTTCAGCTTCGTGGTCCTGGGCTAGTTTTTCCTGATGAACGTGATCTTGGCGTCTATAATGCAGGCTCTGGAGGAGAGCCGGCAGGTGGTACAAACACCGCTGCAACCCGAGACCCCCAGAACTCAGGAGGAGAGGGCTAAACATCCACTCCCATCTGTTGATGGATGCATTTAGTTTACAAGATTAATGATATTTTTATCTGACTGAGGAATTTGAATACATTTTTCTACTCACTAATTTTTTTCTAATCAGTTTTTGTGTGACTGAATCTGAATTTAATGATATTTTGTTTTAAAAAATTGTCTTAATAGTTTGTTTTATCGAGTTTTAAATATTTCTGCTTAATGTGAAAAATGTGTTGCAGTCAATTTCTAATAAAGATATTATATATTAGACATAAAAAAAACACGAATGACTGATGTTGCTGTTATTTTGAAATCCAACCTGGAGGTATGATTTTGTCTTAAGAGAAGAGGAAATAATGAATGAAGGGTTGGTATCTGTAATAAAAATATGCAGAAATAATGAATGAAGACGTCTGTCCAACACTGTTGGCATCTTCATATAAACATAATACCAGCAGCTAAGATAATCTGTCACGTTATTATTCCCAAGTCTTCTAATTACCACAGTAACAACAGCAAGTTTGTCAAATTAAATATAAAGAAAATATGAAAGTCCGATGCTACGGTAGAAAAGCAAGGTAATAATATAAAAAAACATCGAAGGAACGATTATCCAGTCAGGTGGTGTTCTTGAGTAATGCCCCCTTTGTGCTCGTCCAATCAGGTGTGTCTCTTCAGAACCGCCTTCCTTTGGAAACGCCTACTCGTCTGCAGAGACCCCTACTTGGTTTGACTTCCTTCTTTATTTAATGAGAGAACGGAAAGAAAAGTTCTGTGCGGCTAGAAACTATTGTGCTGCTGCTCCTCCCTCCACAAAAGAGCAAAGACCAGTGGATGAAAGTCAGAAGTCATGCGCAGTCAGGTCAGTTTTCTAGAATCAGAATAAAATGATCAGATTAGGTGTTTACATGCACGCTGTTCGGATTATCAATATTATAATCAGCATAAACCACCCCTCTCATTCCGATTACAAATTCATTCAGATCGAGCTGAATTGGATCAGAATAATCCGAATGAGGTGTTTACATGACCCATTTATATTCTGAATGGCCATTTAATCCGATTACTTATGTCCATGTAAACGTAGCTAGTATGTGCTCCAGGAATGAGGTCAGCTGACAACCTGAATATACTGAAGGACCAGGTTATTCCATCAATGGATTGTTTCTTCCCTGATGGCACGGCCATATTCCAAGATGACAATGGCAGGATTCATCAGGCTTTTATAGTGAAAGAGTGGTTCAAGGAGCATGAGACATCATTTTCACACATGGATTGGCTCCACAGAGTCCATTGAGAATCTTTAGGATGTGCTGGAGAAGGTCAGACTCAACTATAATCAATGCAAGATCTTGGTGAAAAATTAATGCAACACTGGATGGAAATAAATTTTGTGTCATTGCAGAAGCTTATCAAAACAATGCAACAGCGAATGTGTGCCGTAATCAAAGCTAAAAGCGATCTAACCAACTAATAAAGTGTGTGACCTTTTTCTTTGGTTGCGTTTTTGGCCAGGCAGTGTATATATCAGTTAGGTTTTCAACTTCTGGCATGCTCTCTAGCTAGCTTTGCTTTGGGAAGACAAATACTATCTCTGACTTTTGCTTCAGTGCTCTTCAGGGCGTGCTAGGTAATTAGTTAATGTCATTAATACTGCCAGTTACCATTAATGTCTACACATGTGTGAGCTCCCAATACTCCACACAAGCTGGGATTGGATTGTGAAACCCTACATTTGGACAGATGTTTTGTACTCATATATCTAACATGCCCACCAACACCCCACACCAATAAAAACATGTACACCCACCCACACAAAATCACACAGCCCAAAATACCCCCACCTTCCAATAATAAGCAAAAGAAAAATTGCTACAAACAACTGAACCATGTCACCTCTGTTATTACACTTTGATCATGAATATGAACTAAAGCAGAAGGTATTGTATGTGTTTGTGTGCAGGAAACATCAACACTGATTGACGATGGAGTCAAAGAGTAAAAATGCAGGAGAAAGCAAATAATTGGCAACATTAAGAAATGGCAGTAATAGTCCAAGAGCTGCCATCAGTTCCTAAAACTGAAAGTGTTTTTTCTATCCAGCAATGCACAAGTGATTACAAATCCTGAAAGACTTGTTTTCAGCAGGAAAAGCCATTGGGTTGCACAAATATCACAGTGCACTCAGGAAATTCAATAAAAAACATTAAAGTGACTAAAAATAATTGGGATTGTTAAGAATACTTTCTGGTTCAAGGTGTTGAACTTTTTGCTGAACCTTATATCACAGAAAAAAAACCAGCACAAAATATATTAAATGATAAAAAGACAGAATGAAATAGAGCAGTCGGGATAAAGAACCCTAAGAGTTTCTTAGGCCTCATCTACAGTAACACTTATTGTTTTTTCTCCTATTATAAAAAAAAGTTAATGTACAATATTTTAACAATAAAACTGTGAACAACCACAATAACACTATATCAAAATGAAGGAAAAATTCTTACCCTGACGAAAGAGTTTCCTAAAAACTAATTTTTCTTTGATACAGTTTACAATTTCCTCTCAGGTTTTTTATGCTGATGCTAAATCTGTTGGTTATTAAAATCTTGGTCAAACAAGATGTTTAAACATGAGAGTTGAGCAACTCTCTTAGCAACTGTGCAATTTTCCTTTATTGGATTTAATCCTTCTGCTTTGAATTGCAGTGAATTAAATTCTTGTTTTTTTTTGGTAATAAAAACACTTCAAGTTAAACTCCAGCATTGCTGTAAAGCTTTTAAGTGCCCAAGTATTATGGCAGACATTTTTTTATTGTTGCTGAAGATCAAGAATCACTGGAGCTCAAACTAGATGAATGCAGCTTTTTATTGTTTTTTCAGTTATGAGTGTTAGGAACAGTAAATTCAGTAAAATTTTGTACAGTGTGGTGTTCATGTCTAATTTAATAATTGGACCAGACATGTTTCACAAGATAACCTTGACAGACGAGCGAAAAGAAGAAAAAAAAGGTGACAGCATTCTGCAAAAAAATATATTAACCATGTACTCTACAGTTAAAAAATATCCATCCATCCATCCATTATCTATACCCGTTTCTTCCTTTAAGGGTCACTGGTGCCCATATCCAGCCATCACAGTGCGAGGGGCGGGGTACACCCTGGACAGGTCGCAAGTCCATCACAGGGCCACATATAGAGAACAATATATTAAAAAATATATTACTAATTAAATGATGAGTTGTTAGGGCTTCAGGAAATAAATTAACTTGAAACACTTGGATGGAGCCTCACTTTATTTTTGGATTATATTAGTCAGTTAGTAGAGTTGGAAATACTGAAATTTTATTTATTTTTAGTTTGTTAGGTTCATTCTGTAAGAGAGCTCCAAGACTGCATTCAGAAACAATTTTATAAATAATCAGTATTTGGTTAGTCTTTTAAATGGCATAATATCATTCAATTATCAATTCATAACACTAAAATAAACATTTGAAATTCTGTAAATACAAAAATACTGCAGATTACATTGATTTGAAAACAAGTAGATGAAGTAAATCTCACAGAAACATAAAACAGTGATTCAGTTATTAAAGTATTTATTTATTGCTATTACACAATCATTTTAACATTTTATCATTACATAATTGCTTAATTTCCTCTGTCACACACCAATGTAAATTGGTGCATTTTCTCTTATGTCACTTTTTTTCTTCCAGTTCTAGTAAACTTTACACTATAGTATTGGTGATTTTACTAGAAATGGTTGTTTGTTAGTCACTCTTTTAAAGTTATTACTTGGTGAGTACTTTTTAAACAGTGTGGTTTAGACACTTGTGAAAAATGTTTTCCTAACAAGTGAGTGAATCAATGAGAAAAAAAGAAAATGCTTTTCAAGGAGATGTTCAAGCCTTTCTGCCTTTTCATTCCACCCACGTTTAATCATTGCACAAAACTGATGGAATGGTCTAATTGTATGTTGCAGCTTCAGCCTTAGTTGTTGAATTTGGGTCAGGCCTCCGACACTTTTAGCTGAGTAGACAATAGATGTTTAACTTAACCTTTAAAGTCCATGAGGGTGCTTGTAACCTCACTGACTAAGCACAGGCTTTCTTTCTTCCTCACTTTGAATATATGGAGCCCTAGAAGGTCCAAACTTTATTGAAGGTTCAATTTTTGTACCGTTAACACTGTGCTCTCAGAAACTGTTTCAAGCATCTGGTGGCATTTAGAGTTCATGCATGTGAAAGAGCTTGAATGGGAGACAGATGGGCTTTATTTTTTCATAGTCGAGAACATGACCAAAACACCTCAAACAATGTTCAGGGCAAAAAACAAACCACAAGTAATAACCACGCATATGATTCATAGTGTGGGTGAGTGGGGTCAGTTGCTCCTAAATTGTGAATACCAATGAAAAAACAGCTGTGTTGACCCTGTAAAAGCTCATAAAAACCCTCCTGCAGTCAGATAAACAGAAAAGGCCTTTTAAAATACAGTTAACCAATTTTCAAAAGTCAAGAAAGTCCAGGTACCTTCTATACAGGAAACTAATGTAAAGAAACAAGATAATTCTTGAAGAAATTTTGAAGATTGCCCAGCCCCTTGTTCTACTCTTTGCTTTGTACAGATGGTCTGGACTCTTGGCTAGTGAGAAATAATTTCTTGCTGAAGGCATGGACTCTGTTGAAGTTTAAAATGATTGGATCTGATTTACCCAATCACTAACATTTGGCCGTGACAAATGTAGTGCGCCAGCTCGACCATGAAGGAAGCTAAGCTAAGAAGCTAATTGAAAATTGCACGCGCTGTAAACAACCATCCACTATTAGAAAGAGAGAAGTACCAAGCCGAATGTGATGACTGTAAATGAGTGCTGCAGGCTTTGTGAGACAAATTTGATTTAATTTGGAAGCCTGTCAGCACGGACTGAATAGCTTCATTCATATCCTCTGCTGCCACTGCTAAACTACAAGCAGAAAAAAACTGTGCAGAAAATTGATGTCATTTTTCACGATTCCATCTGTTCGCTGATTGGCCCGGTTGGAATTCCACCTAAGAAATCCTTGTCTATTTAGTCTTCAGTTTGTAACAATGCATAAATAACATCGTTAGTGTTGGTGACTAATAACCAAACAAGAAAGTCTCCAAAATGTCTCAAAATTTTGTGATGATTTGGATTTTCCTTGTGCGAGTCGCACGAGCTTGCAGTCTTGTCACTTGGAATTTGAATATTTTCCAATAATGAGTTGTATTTTGATTTCTGCACAGGAGCTCTCCTCTGACACAAAACACCAGAGGCTACAGCCCTGAATATCAAGGTCTAAAACCACACCAGTGATTAATAATTTAATTTGAAAACTGATCTAAATCTGCTTATTTTGACTCATCAATTAGTCTACAATAGTTGCAGTGCAGTGAGATCATACCCTATATTATTGGTGCTGGTAATTGGTAATGGATGAAGAACACCATATATTGCCTCGTAAGTGGACTCCACTTATTGCCATTGCTCTCCTCAAAAAGACATTGGTCTTTATTCAAACCTTTGCGTTCCTTGGATGAAGGACACGAGGTTAGAAACACTCAGTGTTCTGAGCTTCTCAGGATCCATAAAGGCTTTTCCAGTAATTCTTTTTGAACTTTTCAGAGCTAGGCAGTGGTCTAAGAAGTGCAAAGAGGTCTGTAAATCAATACATCACACAGACTATTGTCATGGAGTCCCATCACCATTTTGTGGCAGTTTAGCAGGTTGTGTTCTACCTTATGCTATCGAAATGCTTATGTTTGGATGTATAAATGGTATAAAAAAGTATGAAGATAGCAAACATCAAAAGAAATGTTAAAGCTGAGAAAAATGTCAATCCTAAGGATGTAAAAAAGACACAGAGGGTGAAAATGTTGCCATCTTTTGCAAACTGTGTCTGCATCATACACAAAGTTATATACACACAATCAAAAGTCATAGTGCACCTCTAAAGTCAAACGTTCTGATGGATTTTTGAAATTTTTAATAGCTAAAGCACAATTGGCAACTCAAAAATCTATAAGATTATAGGCTAAAAAGCGATAAAGGTGTTCAGATAATATCACATTTACCCCCTTAATAAACTAAATGGACATTTTCTCCAATTGCACTGAAGCATTTTTATCAGTGAGTTTTATCCTTTTGAATATATGCCCGTTTTACAACTCATTAATTTAGTTCAAAAACAATTACAACAAAAAAATGGTATCTTCATTGTTCTTACCAAAAATTGCATTAATAAAAGTTCATGTTCTTTTGTTCATGGAAAAGAGAATTAACTTGTGTGGAAATAAAATTGCTTGAACTAAAGACTGTGCACAAAGGATAAAATCAGTGTAGGAAAATGAACACAAGCTGATAAGAAATTAAAAAGATTCCTCAAGGGTGGCGGTTCTACTCAAGAAAAAAAAAGAGGTTTCTTTCAGCTCTTTTAACAGTCCTTCTTTCCTCGTAGTTCAATCTTTTTTCAGCTTGCGGTTAGGCTGGTGTGTTTGTCGATACTGTGAGAAAGTGAGAAAAAGAGAATAATTGTGTCTTGGTGGGCATCAGTAGAATTCTCTTTGTTCAGCTCCAGATCATTTTTTGATGAGGTTGTTCTGGTCTTTCAGATGTGATCAATACAAACGTGCTTGACTCAAAATCACTTCCACTCTTTAAGATGGATGAAAAGGTCCTGAAAGAACTAATCTTGAAAAATGCTCACAAGTTACATTTACTCCTGAATTTATTTCTTTGGGCCAAACAGTTGCTTCTCAGTTTAAGTTACGCATTTCATTCAAATGACTTAAAAAAATATTTATTCTGGTTGAAAGTAGTTTTTTGCACTCAGCAGATGGAATAATGTATATAAAAACGGTAGAATAGGTTTTCACTATAGCAAGATGTTACCAGAAAATGGAATGAAATTTAAATTCAAACTTCTTAGAGAACATTCCTAGTAACATTTTCTATGTTAATTTACCCAATAATGTGAAAACAGGTAACAAGTTGAGTCAGGACTGTTGAGATCAAAAGATTTTCCTCTGTGGCTCACCTTGATCTCTCCCGAATTCGTTTATCTGAGAACAGCTAGACTGGAAGTAAGAAGCAAGTTTTAGTTTT
>JARVJO010081928.1:0-15952 GCA_031762555.1 Cynodonichthys magdalenae | reverse complement strand
GTCAGAGGCTGAATGATTTCCTCAATCACCTTCTTAATTATTGTCATATCAATGCCATCACAGTCAGTTGACCTTTTGTTTTTACATTTGTTGACAATATCTATAATTTCCTTTTCTCCCACTGCAGTAAGAAACATTGAATAAGGATTTCTGCTGATTAATGTTTCAATTGATCACAAAGTGTCTAAAATTCAGTTAATTTCCTTCATTTGCATGAACAGCTTCTGGAAGCAAAATAATTGAAGCAAAATGCCGCCATTGCTGTTGAGCGCTTTTCAGCATAAACAAACACGCCCACAAATTTCTGACCAATCACACAATTTTGTATGAAGAGGGGGACAAAAAGTTCGCCCGGGACCCATTGACAGAAAGGGGTGGGCGACATAAAGTTGAGAACAAAATGACTTCAGCATAAAATGGTGGTGTAAAGGTTAGAGAAGGTGGGCCTGAGATTGGCAGGTTGCTGGTTCAACTCCCTGGATTGACAACCAAAAATTGTAGGTAGGAAACTCTCATTTGCCCCACTCTGGGCCCTTGATCAAGGCTCTTAAACATAGCCATGTGCAATGTGGTGACAATAAAATTTTTGAGGGACAATAAAGGATATTAAAAAATATAATGTTTTTTTTGTGGCATGATGTCTCTTTTTTTTACCTGTTATTAATTATTTAATTTAACCAGGTAAAAACCTTGTGCAAGAGAAGTCTGGGCCTGAAGGCAGCTTAATGTGCTCTGTGGGAGGAAACTGCAGTAAATCAACACAAGCACGTAGAGAACATGCAAACTCCACACAGACAGACCCCAGGTCCAAAGCTGGGATTGAACACAGGACCTTCTTACTGTGAGGCAACACTGATAACCACTGATCCATTGTTCTGTCATGTTATTCTGACTTCATGTCATGTAAAGCAATCAGGGCTTTATGAAAAGAGAGACGTGATCAGGAGTGTGTGTGTGTGTGTGTGTGTGTGTGCTTGATTAAAGGAGTGTAGATAGCCATGCTGGCCCCACCAGCTGTAACCTGTTTTCTAATCAAGATCTTTTCAAAGACTTTGCCCTGCTTTTCTTTTTAAACTCTGCAGACTGTTAGTATCTCTAAACTCTGAGCCAAGCTAAAAGCGAACATGCAGCTCAGCTCTTTGTTGACCAATGACCTGATTTTGTTCTTTTCTTCATTTCATCTCTGGTCCAACTTTCCACTCACCTCGATTCCCCCTCCATCCCTCTGCTTCCAGGACCTCAACGCCCAAACCCAGCTCAGCTGTCGGACCACCTCCCTTTTCAAAAAACAAAAAGAAGTTTCTTCCTTCAGCCAGACTCTTTTTATCGGGTCTGCTTTTGGTTTGTTGCAGCAGAATCCAAGACCAGAACAAAACCTTACAATTTATATTGTAGATTTACACATGGCTCATCCTTCCATTTCTTGATGATGGATTTAACAGAACTCTTGGGAATGCTTAGGGTCTTGTTTCCATCCCATCAAGACATGAACTTAAAAAAAATAAATAGACCTCTTTTCTGCAGTCTCTTTAATGTTATAAAATTAGAACAATCACTGATTTTATATTATTTAATTGGTGTTATTTCATTTTGACATCAAATTTTTTTTGTAAAGAAGGCCGTTTAATATTGAGCATGATTAAATTACGATAACAATAAAAGCACAAAACATAATAAATAACAATAAACAAACATTGTGGTGTCTAGTTCATGGTCAGATGTTTTCTGTTATATTGTTGCTCCCTAAAAAACTACAAAATGTAATATTTGTAACATTTGTAACATCGCTTGAACACATACAGGAATGTTGAGGTGTCTGTTTATGAAAAAGGATTCGGCAACAACTGATTTTGTATTAAATACTTGACGGAGTGCTTCATGTTTTAGTTAAATGTTTTAACTTCTACTCTTTGCAAATTAACTAAAAAAACCAAGGGGTTCATATAGATATAGATGAACAGATATGGGTAACTCCAAAACATATACCCACACAGCAGACTGGGTGTGAGGCAGGTCTGGCAATGATGGTCCTGTTTTTAAGATGGCATGCTACAACTGGCCCCGTTGTGGTTTGGTTTATGTGGTGCTGGTCCATGCATTGCCCACCTCTGGCAAACTATACGTCTGGACCACCTAAGGGCCGTAATCCTCTTCGACATCTGTTAGAGTCGGGCCGGACTGGGCCAGACAAACGTTGCCATGTTGGCACTGTAAGTCTTCATTTCAAGTCCCTTCAATAACATTTTTATCAATCCTGTAGGACTGATTAACATTGACGTCCCTAAAAATGAGCTAAAACTCTTCTAAGTTGATGTACTGATAATACATTTTCATAATTTTTGTTCTATATGTAATCAATTTTCTTCAGTCTATAAATAACCAAACATTTTTTGTCTATTTGGATTTGCTTTTTGAGTTCCAGAAAACAAAAATAGATTTAGGCAAAAATATAAGAAATCAAATCAGGTTTTTCAATGATTGTTGGTGACTTAATTAGCTTTAACTGTAAGAAAGAGATAAAGGAAGTAGTCACGAATGGATTCAAGATAATACAAAGGTTAAGGAAACACTTTGCTAATGGTTCATTTGCATTGTTTGTATGTTTGAACTAACAGGATCAAAAGTCTCAGCTTTTTATTTTGTGGATTAAAAGCAAAAAGGTTTGGGAACGCCTGACTTACTCAGGAACAACAATTCAGAAGCCCTGACCTTTTTGTAAAAAAAAAAATCTTTATGTTGCACATCAGAAGTGGAGATAGTTTCCAAGAACTGAAAGCATCAAGATGATCACAAACTTTTACTTCCCAGGATCTTAATCTGTTCATCAGTCTATGGAGAACATATGAAATGTACCCTGAACACAGACAGACTACAGTTACAGTTGTAAGGACAGGATCAGCACAATGGGTTTAGTCAGTGTTGACCTTCCAGTAACCCCCCCGTGTAGGAGGGGGGGCAGGACAGGAAAGAGATATATAGATGCAGGAGAGGAAAGAAAGTAGAGACAAAAGGGAGAAGAAACACAGAGTGAGAGGCAGAGAGGGGAGGGAGAGAAAAGGAAAAAATAGAAAACAGAAAGAGGTACGAGAGAAAGAGGAATTCTGGGACACAGACAGAGAAGAAAAAAAAGAGGGGGCTTGTTTTCCCCTTCTCTCCACACCCTCTGGCTTTCAGAAGTGAAACAGCTCTTTGAAGAGAAAGTGAGCAGAAGGGGCAGCAGTCCTGGACCTCTACCATCCTGTCCGGAGTCTGAGAGTTACAGTGTGCAGAGGGAATAACCCAGCAGCCAGCTGAGACCCTGACAGGATCCAGGCATGAACGACATCAAGCTGGCTCTCCTCGGGAGCCAGGGGGCTGGCAAATCAGGTGAGTAAAGTCTTATATTAATGTGTTCAAGTGTTCAGGATATACAAGACAAAAAGTTAAGCTTTCACTCTGCATGTGTGCATATTAACAATTTCAACTAAAACATACTACAAATTTAATTAGTTTGTTCTCAAATTTGATTCTAATGTAATTGTGTGTTACATAATATGCCTCTGATGTGGTTTAAAATAAAATAACTATTTTGTCTTTCTGACAGATTTAAATATTTTACTGCTTGATTACTCATCATTTTGATTGTTCTAAACATAAATTCAAATTGTAATTTAACACTAAGTTTTAGGGGGAAGAATGAACTGAGTTTTTATTTTTATTTCCTGCCAATTAAAATATCCTCTCCCCTATGATGTACTATCAAAGAGAAAAACTGTCAAAGAGAAGAAACATGAGCAAAAGAATGGTTGACTTATACTCTGCAATAAACCATGTGAATTACTGCTTTTTAATTGTAGCTCTTAATTTTCTAATTTAACAACTGACTATTTATAAGGACGGCACAATTTGACATATTCACGTCACCTTTAAGTAATATTGATCTCTGCTTTGTTTATAAAATGATTAGCATGTCCAGCACAACCTAAACTTAAAATATATTTACAAAAACAATCCAACACACAGTTGTGTCTTTATAGGACCTGTTTCCACATGATTTGAGCCTCAAAAACTCATCCAACACCTCAAGTTGGACGCTTGTGCCCTTTGAGGTCAGACACAGAGTCAAACTCTTCATCAATAATCTGAAGCTGTCAGGTTGTGTGAGGTTGTAACCCACAATACAGGCATGTAGTCCTGTGACGGACCTGCAACCTGTCCAGGTTGTACCCCTCGCACACTGACTGCTGGATATGGGCACCAATGACCCTGAAAGGAAAAGCTGGTAAAAGATAATGGATGGATGGATTACTGAGAGACAAATGGGACCAGGTGAGGAAGGAGCTGGATCAGACAGAAACATGAGAATAATGCAACACTAGAAGAAAATACATATCTCTATAGAAGAGCGTATCAGGATAGTAGCTATATTGCATTTATGGAAAATTGATTACATGCAGTATTGATTTCTTATGTGTTTTTGTTCTTTTTTGTACTTTTTGTCATTTGTGCTCATTTTTTTTTGAGTGCATGTTTTTCATTAAAACAAAGCTAAAATAAGACTTGTAGAGTGTGGGGTTTGAAACAGAAAACAGTTGCATATTTTATTTATTTATTGTAGCAAAAATCTATTATTAGCTTGTGATTTTCTTTATTTTAAGTCCTCTGTTCATCAATTCCGAGTTTTGAGTTGTGCTTATTGTCAAAGTTTTGTTCCAAATTCTTAAAACAAAATATTCATAAATGGAAGTCCTGATATCTTCTGTTTTTACCTTAAAGAAATTAACATTTTTATCGATGGATGAATGTTTTACTGAAGCTGATAGAGAAAATAAATTTATTGGCATTTCATTTCCAGATTCATGTGGGGATTGGCTTGGACTGAAATGCAAGGTGGTTTTGTAAACTATATTTCAGCCACAGGATTCACTCTGTATGTCAAAGCAAAGAATACAACTGTTAAACACATCTTAACTATTAGGATATACACCAGTTTGACCGTCTATATTTAAAGCAGTTTATGATTCTGCTATACGTATAAACTTTAACACATAGCTGTCTCTCTGAAATTCCCGTAAAAAAAGGTATAATGTTTCTACTGAAAGAAAATTTTAAACTTACAAACACTTACAAAGACAAATTTTACACACAGATCTGAGATATTGGCTTCATATATGCTGAAGTATGTGAGAGGAATAATTTGTCTCAGGGAACTACTTTAACTTTTAGACAATAATTCCTAAAGGAGAGCAAAACTAGTTTTCAGAAAACTGAAAGCCTGAAACATTTGACTTAAAACTGTGTGGAATTTGACCTATTTAGTGTTTACTAACAGCTGAAGCTAGTTTGCTAGGACATAAATGTAACCATGCAGTGAAGCTATATAAATGAGTGGATTTTTAAACAGTTAAATCTCATTGAAACGTTTAGGAAAAAAAGGGTCCAAATAAAGCAAAGGCTGTCACTTCACCCACTCTGTCACAGAAACAGCACCTGAGGGTTTCTTGTGTGAATCACTTTAACAGTTTTGCTTGATGTTGCGTTCCCCTTCATAAAAAAATTAAAAAATAAAAAGAACTTCTCCTTTTATTTCTCTTTAAAAATCACCTTTCACTGTCTTCACCCATTTCCCATTTTTTGTTTTGCTTCATTTTTATTTCTTTGACACAATTTCTATCACCTTCTGCATAAATCAAACCCTTTTTTTGCGGGACATTGTGAAACCCTGTGAAAACAGCAGGACAATCCCGCATAATTTGGGACATCTGGTCTCCCCAGTTTGTGTGTGTGTGTGTTACATTGTGCACATTGGGGCTTGTGTGGGACAGACGCACTGTTTTTGTGCACCATGCGCATTGCGCTCGTGTAGCACCGGGTGTGCATGTGTCCATGTTGCTGTTTTTGTGTGGGTCAGGTGCATTGTTCTGGGCTTAGTATTTCCTTACAGGTCTGAAACGAACAATAAATTTAAACTAGAGATGTTTTTTTTTAAATATGTCTGTATACATGGGAAATGGAGGAAAATCCTTGTAATTTCTGGACAATCCACACAACTTACACCTGGCCCTACACCAGTCCCTTGGCCGTCAATTAAGAGTATTGGCTCAACTGTGACGGGGCGCTTTTTAAAGATTGTTATATGCACTGATTGTCGTCATACTAGCCATAATTCACGTACGTATAAAATGTATAAAATCGAGTCATCGACAAACTTTCCATATGATGTTGTATTTAATCGACGTTAGGGAGGAACAAAAACCAATATTCAAATGTTTGTTGAGACAATAAAATAGTTTCAATGGAGAGCTACAGCACTATTTTCTCCATGCTTGTGCACTATAATTGACAGATATATTAGATTACTATTTAATTTGACAAGTTTATGTTTTCTCTAGAATTAAAAAAAGGATGTTATTCAGTGCCAGTCCCAGCGATGATAGTTAGAAATGGTTGACTGTGTACTGTGTTTTTACTAGAACAATAGGATGTTTCAGTTCTTGCTGCCTGGCATGTGTGTCAGAGCTCTGGAGTTTGTTCGTGCATGCTTGCGCCCATTTATTATGATTTATGCTCTGATTGTTGCTTTCAGTGTGTGTCTCGTTGTTTTGTTCCTCAGATGTATCGCTCTATGTTTGGTTATGGGACCACAAGAATTGCTATTGACTTAAAATGCCGTGAGCTGAAAGTTCTTTTCTTCTTCTAAGTGCATGCATGATTAAAATAATGTAAATACAGTGTGTACATTTGTGTGTCCTCATAACTAAACTATAAATTCTGTCTGAAGTCTCTGGAGGCCCACCATCATTAAAGTTCAGGACTGAGAAGGCCAGCCCATAATTGAAACTGATTGTTTGTGGGATCAAAACTGCTCCAGTCTGTCAGTCAGTCAATTTTGTTGTGTAGCTCGCAGTGTTGAGGCAAGCAGAGGGGGAATATAACCATTCAGTTTGCCAAATGTACACACAGACCTTCCAGTAAAGCCACGAAGCCTCTTTAATGTGAAGCTTAAGTTTCAACGCTCCGATCTTACAGTCTGTTGGCAGTGCAAGAAATAATGAGGGTCTTGTTTTTTCTCCACCCCCTCCGTTGCCACCTGTGAGGAATGAGACTGTAATCATGCCATGATTGATATTGTTTTTATTTAATCTGTTTCCTCCAGCTGTCCTCGTGCGGTTCTTGACCAGACGATTCATTGGTGAATACGCCTCGAATGCAAGTAAGTGTTTCCAGACTTGGCAAAATGATATTCTGATGAGGGGGGTTTATGTTAATGAATGAACACCCCATGAATGTTGCTCCTCAGACACTTTAGATCTTATTGGCTGACCAAATTTTACTGTAGCTTTTGTTTGTTTCATACACAGCTGAATTGGTTCTTTAAGGAACTATTAATAATTTGAAAATTGATCATGAAATATTGGCACTTTTTATATTGTGGAGTTTACATGTCCCTGTGTATGTGCACGGTTTCTCTGGCTACTACAGCTTTCTTCACCAGACAAAAACTCTAAACTGTCCCTATGTGGGTGAGCGTGTAAATAGTTGTTTTTGAGTTCAATGTGTTTGTTAATTGTTGGATAAAGATATTTCCACAAAAACACAAAATACTTATGAAAAAACAAATCAAAAGAGTTATTTCAAAGCCAGTTTTTTATTATTTCTGTTTGGTATAAATCTTTTTGTATTTTTTACAGATTCTCTGTACCATAAAAGACTTTCAATTGATGGCAGGCAGCTGAATTTGGAAGTTTTCGACCCCTGCTCTCAGGTATGGCAGAACAAACTCATCTAAACTTGTTTAGTGCTAAAAATGCTTCACTGGAAAAGCTAAATTGTGACAGGACTCCAGGCCTTCCTAGTCTTAATTGTTTTGTTCTGACGGACTGAAAAATGTATTTACTAAACATGTTTTGTTTTATTTTTGTAACTGAAAAAACACATTTAGGATTAAGTTATTTCTGTTATTTTAAGGCAAATTGCCACACACACAAATTTATATTTCTATTCTTATTAGGACTGTGTATTGACTTTCATACATTTCTTTAACTTAATCTAAACCCAACCCCCCAGTACAGGTCTTACCCTAACCCCAAACTCACCAGTGGTCTTCCACTGTATTAGAACTGTGCTTTGGTCCCCAAAAGAACTACTGGTCCTGACAAAGTAGATGTGTGCTTATACCAGAAAATATCCTAAAAAGGTAACAAAAATCATATACACACACACACATACAGCTGCGTCCACCTATACATATGGGGACATTCCATTGACTTCCATTAATTTCTACAGCCTAACCCTGACCCCCTACCCTAAAACTAACTTCACAGGTACATACCTGACCCTAAAACTAACCTAAACTCAATTCACACATTGGTCCTAAACCTAACCCCCATCCCACCAATGGCATTTAAACCAAAAGGGGACTCGGCTTACGTCCCCATACGTACCAGTGGTCCACATGTAGATGTTTTGTCTTACAATAGTCCTCATATGTCACAAAAAAATCCCATCCACACACACACATCCTTGTACTTTCATCAAACCGAGGACGTTGCATTGACTTCCATTCATTTTTTAAATTGTATTTATGCCTAACCCAGACATTTTCCCTAAAACTAACCATTACTGGTTTATTCCTAACCTGAACCAAACCTTAATTCACACCATACCTCTAAATCTAACTACTGTAGTAAAATGCAGCAGAGCTGCAAAGTGAGGACCGGGACAAGGTTCTCACTTTACATCAAGGACCTCACTTTGACAGTAACTATTTTGCAAGTGGTCCTCACTTTGTAGCAGAAACAAGTACACAGATACACACACAAAAAGCACCATTAAGTCCTGATGTTTATCTGATTTTGAGTGTCACAGACCAAACCAGACCATATCATGCATTAATTTCTTCTGTAATACATGATGGTTGATATTAAATGTCTGCAAAGAGTTTGACAAAACAGCAGTCAAACACTGGCTGCTTTTCAGGTTGCAGGGAATCTGCACATCCCTGACCGTTAGTGAGATCTGTCATGTATTTGCTGGCAGGTGTACAATCTCTGGCGCTCTTAAGATGGGAATCCAGAAGGTTTATGAGCGTATCCCAAGGCGATTTATGCCATCGTCTGCTTCTTTCAAGAAAAGAGGCTTGCACTTTACTTGCTTCTTTTTCACCAAGACAAAAGACCTGAGATGCCTTTTACTAGAAGTTAGTATTTTTACTGGAATACTTCTAGGCTGAGCAGAACAAGAACCAGTTTTTTTTTTTTTCTGGACTCATTTTAGCACCACCTTCTCGTGAGGAAGAATGAGTTCATATCCTGCCTTTTTGACATGAACTGAACAATAAAAACCGTGGAGTTAATAAAGAGAACAGGTTTAAACCGGTACTTATAGTCCCGTGTCTCATTTCTCTTTTTATGCACCGCTTATTTCTCCTCAAGGTCATAACAGTGAGTACAGTCTTAGCCAATATGTTATATTAAGTGTTTGAGTCTCTCTTTGAAATGCTTTCAAATATATCAGAAAACACCTTCAGTGCTCCATTTGTTTTTTTCACTCGAGGTCAAACATGCTGCAGTAAATCCCTCTTGATCTGATGTTTCTAGGAAAACTGTGGATTTGTATTCACTGCACTGCAAATTAAGCCAATTAGGTTTATTATACATGTGATCAACAAATCTTTCTTTTTTTGACAACAAATCTTAAGGATACTTTGCCATTTGAATGAGCTGATTATTGTTCTTTACTTTTATCTTTGAATGTGTGTTCTACCTATGCTCAGTTTTTTTTTATTTGTAGACTGAATAAATTAAAATAAGATTTCAAAATAAAAGAACAATAACGTTTTTGGATTTTTTCTGGCAGAGCTCTGAAGCCAGGTGTATACTGGAGGAGCCAGTGGACTGGGCAGACGGTTTTGTTGTGGTTTACAACATCAGCGATCTCACTTCTTTCATCAACGCCAAAAACATCCTCCAGCAGATCAGGGAGGCACGCACGGACAACTGCAAAGGGTCAGAAGAAGCTAAATTTAACACGCTGAGATACCAAATTGTGAATTGTTCTAATAAACAAAGAGGGAACCATGTTTTCACTAAATTTAGGGTGCTTTGACAATTCAAAGCCCCAAAAAAACAGAAAAGTACAGAACCTTGGAAAATTATTTTCACTGTTTTTTTCTTGGTAACGAGTTATGTTGCATATCTCATTATCTCAAGCGAACAATCGCCTGCTTTCTTGAGATACCCCATTAATAAAACTTTTTTTTGAGTTAGAGAAGCTCATTTTCTTGTGAAAATTAGAAAAAATTTCAAAACTGCAACTAATAAAAAAGCTGCACCTCAGCAGAAATCAGGACAATCAGTGTGGGAAATGATTAAAACTGAAAATGTCACATCAAATATCACCCATCAGTGTTCAAACCATGACTACTGTAGATCATCTCCAGGTGTCATAAAGGTGATACTACATGATGAAACTGTGAGGAACACTACACGTTTTTTTCACTCATAATTATAACAATAGGAATCTTTAGGTACCTCAAGATTATTGTTTTATAATTCAGTGAAGGTTTTAATAGGGGTGCAAATCACCAGCTTTATCATGATAAGATATATCCATTTGTTTGGATGATGACATGATGTTTCTTAATATCACAAAGTCTGTCACGATATGATTTCAGTTCAATGAAATGAAACAGGCTGCGATCGATATGATGGGATATTATATACCCATCTAACACAATCAAAAGGGTTGTGTTAGATGGAGATGGGCGTATCCACATCCACATCAGGCATTTGATGACAATCAGGAGCAGAGCCAGAGGTGTGGCACGTGGCACCCCTGGCACCTGATTGGCCACCCTAGGTGCCACCCCTAAATGATTGACATGTAGGAGCAGAAAAGTTCCTCTAGGAACTTTGCCTTGTGGCTGCCTCTTTAAATTTATGATTTGATTCTACTACATGTTGGTGATTGCAGCTCCCACTACACCAAATTTCAGCTCAGTATGTCTAAAAATAGCTGAGATACAGCCATTTGAATTCTAATTTACATTCAGAATTTGCTAAAGATTATTGTTGTCTACTACATTATTTTTTTATTAACAATTAGCATGTGTTTGGGATCATTCTTAGCTGCACCACCACAAACTTCAGCTCACCTATAAGCTAAACCTAAACTAACAAGTCTTAAAATGGCCGAATTAAAACCATTTAAAGTTAACTGTGGTAGCCATCTTGAATTTAGCATTTACAATTTGCTAAAGATTATTTTTGGCCACTACTAAAATAACTTTCAGCTTTGTTTGTCTATAAATGGGTGAAGTACAGCTCTTTGTAAAATTACCCTTAGCAATTAGCTTAGACTCAATCAGCATGTTTAATTTTTTTATCACTCTCAGCTAAAATCACACAAAATTTCAGCTCAGGATCTCTAAAAACAGCTAAATTAGAGGCATTTGAAGTTAGCCGTGGTGATCACCTTGAATTATAAAATCCAGACATATTTTATGTGCCCCCCTAAAAATAACACCTTGGCCACCCTTGTGCCACCTCTTGCATAAAAGTCTAGCTCCGTGCCTGATGATGATTTGAATTTGTTTTTGTTTTGCCTTTAAATCATAAATCCTTTAATCAATATATCATTATGGATTGATACATTATTATTCTCCTAGTTATAAATAATAAATTATAAATGATTTTTGACATATTAAAATATATGGAGAATTTTTTTATTGGCATCATAATACAAGAAAAATAAAGTAGAATAAACCCCCTCCCCTAATAATTATCTTTTTGTTTTGAGGAAAAAAAGATTGTTTTCTTGAGCTAAGATCAAACTAGCCAGGGTATCTTGAAAAAACAAAATTGTCAACTTAACTTGCTATCTTGAGAAAATTAATATGTTCAGTCATTCTTAGTTTCTGTAAAAACACTTTCCCACAAAACATATAAAACATGTTCAGAAAAAGATTTGAACAATTTTTATCAAAGAATGAGGAAACTGGAAACATGATGTTTGACAAGACAAAACAGAACTTAGCTTAAAAAATAAACTTAAACCCCAAATCTGACTCAAACTGATTGAGTTCATTCAGTATAAGTATACAGTATGCATTCACATATATATGTAGTAGATTCATTAAAAGTACTTGGATACCACAAGAAAGTCAAAACAATTATTTATTGTGGTCCTAAAACACACTCAAAACAACAATATGATAAAAATATTTTCCAAAAAAATAAAAAAAATAAAAAACACATCCAAATAAAAACAATTACAACAGTAAAAACAATATTATATTGCATTAAACAATCTTATAAATGTGGAATTGTGTTGTTTGTGCTTTAGAAAAAATGTGTTTTATAAGATTTTATTGGAATTTTTATCATTCTTTAATGTTTAACATTGTGCTTTCACCACAACAAAAGAAACAGAACCTCATAATGTGGCTCTAAATGAAAAACAAGCCTCCATCATGACAGCTAAAACTGTAAAATCTATCTGAAAAATCCAGAGAATGATCATATAAATGATTGCAGCTCTCAGGCAGAGCCTTGGTTGATGAGAAAATATTAAAGCAAAGAACTTCTGTGTATAATCAACATCTCCTGGAAACTTACTGTAAACCTGGAAGAAAGCAGAAAACAAAGTGTCCTCATTTCTTTGAGGCTGAACAGGGATCTTTGTGCAGGTTTGAGCTGGAGGAATGCTGGGAGTTCTGACGGAGCCTTCTGATTAAAGATTCATGATGACGAGTGAGGGGCTTGCTGCATGCAACACAGGCATCTACAGAATCTGATGTGCTGAAAAAAACATAGGCCATCCACATCTGTCAGGCTGTCTTGTCTGTGCCAAGACATCATGCAAAATCAAAGAAAGGGGAGTGCAGCATGGTGTTAGGGAGTACAAGGAGATCGCTTACTTGTAGTTGGGATAAGGAGAGCAGATAGTGAATTATTTGTATGTTATGACAACACAAAAACACGTGTTTTACCCTCAGAAGCCAGATTTGTATTGCAGAGTGAAACTATCTGAAAGAATTTCAAAACTAGGAGAAAATGTGTAGAAAAAAGTCATGTCAGCAACATTTTTCCACACAAAACAACCCAATCATGCATGCAGGAAGGTGCCGATTGAAAGTAAATTTAAATTTGTCCAAGGGTCTATTAAGGTTGAGTCAGATCCTCTGGACAGGTTCTTCTTTGACAAAATATTTTGTCTTTTGCCCAAATGACTACTTCATTCTTAAATGTCGGTTATAAGCAGTACTTTCGCATAGTGGTCGATCATAGTGAAAGGTCCTGTACCCTAGTCCAAACAAGGCAATGTTGTGTATGCTGTTAAATGCCAGGAGGACTGTGACCTCTCTTTATCAGGAAAACAAAGCAGCCACTGTTCAAATGGATGGCCCAACACAGAGGAGAAACATCATCAGGTCAGGACTCTGCAGTTTACACTCATCTACAGAGCAGCGGTCACTCGTTCAGGGATGAAGATGTTCTCATCCTTGATAGGAAGTAACATTGGTTTGAGAGAGGAGTAAAGGAAGCCATTTTAATGAAGAGAAACTGCCTGTCAAATGGGGGTAAATGGACTGTACTTATATAGCGCCTTTCTATCCAACCAGGATACTCAAATCGCTTCACACTACAATCTTTTCCCTCATTTACCCATTCACACAGCACTCTGTTAGGTCTCTACACATCTAACATGTACAATCATCTATAGAGACTAATCAGTGCCAATCACATTCATACACTGATGGGATACACATCAGAGGCAGAGGGGGTGAAGAAATTTTGTAATTGATCAACTGAATGTTTGATGCAGTATTGTATTTTATACTTTCTGATCATTGCAGCTGTAAGTTTAAAACAGACAGAGTTGTTCTCTGTGGTATCAATGTGTTCCTTTTGTCTATAAACAAAAGTGAGCTACGTTCTACGTCTGACATAAAAGGTACCACCTTCAGGGGTGTAACCAGGAAGAGGCGGATGAGAATATAATGTTGATGTTTTTGAGGAGTTGGGAGTTCTTGTAGAGTCTCTGTGCAGATCCAGTCTGGACGGACTGGGATGTTTTCGTTTTGGCTGAAGGTCATTGAGGCCTGGGGCCTGTGTGTACACCTAAACTGATTGGAGTCAGAAACAAGAATAAAGTTTTTGAGAGAAATCCATTGGATTCCTGCAATTATTCAGACATACCATTTTGGATTATCGCAATTTTTCTACAGGGGTACACTGTTTTGCCGAAGGACACAACTGTGACAGCTTGAAAGGGGGCCTACCGGTTCCCCTAACCACAGCCACCCGAGGGTTGCTCTGTGTCCAATTATCCCCCTATCACAATGCTCAGCCTTCTGTGAACAACAAGCAACTTTCAGGGCACTAACAATTGGTCAATAGGCTGATGATCCTATTTTGCATGTGAACAACCAGTCCAACCGACAAACTGGTTGATCCACTATGCAAAGGTACTCCTTTTACGAGTTTGCCTGAACCTCCTCTGACTGAAGAAGTCTTTTGGATAAAAGACGAAATGTTTCAACAAAGAAGAAACTGTCCAGAGGACCTGACTGCACCTTGTTATTTATTTGGCATCTTCCTGCATGCATGATTAGGATGGTTTGTATAGAGGAATGTTTATTATTGAGAATGCATAGGGGGACATTTGTCCAAAAGTATTTATCCCCTGTGCCTGGTCTTTCCACCCTAATGTTTCTTTTTTGGTTTAGGGATACAGATGTTCCTGTGTGTCTGGTGGGCAACAAGCAGGACTTGTGCCATGCCCGTCAGGTGCAAGAGGAGGAAGGCCGCTGCCTGGCGCAGGAGAACCGCTGTAACTTCCAGGAGGTTTCAGCGGCTGAGAGCTACCAGGACATTGCCAACCTTTTCACGCAGCTCATCCGGCAGGTAATGGAGCACCTAAAGTACCGAGCTGACCGGCGGCGCTACAGTGGCTCAAAGTCCATGGCCAAACTCATCAACAACGTGTTTGGCAAACGAAGGAAGTCGGTGTGATGTCCCCAGTGGACGTCAGCTGTGGGGAGAGGACATGTTGCTTTATGTACAAACTCATCAGAACTGTTGATTACGAAGAAAGTGATTCCTTGTTCATGTGGAGGTCAATGGTTGATTAAAAGATGTTTATATGTAGATTTTTTTTTGCAAAAAAAATTTTTTTTTACATTAGCATGGCGACATATTTACAATGAGCTGAATAACTAAAGCAGCCATGTATTATTCACAACGCTTTAGAAGTTATACTTGCTAACCAAAATGCTTATTTTCACATCATATTTTTCAAAATCCTTCTTTCTTTCTGTGTTTTAGTTAGGCCTTCTTCAAACTGAATTTTGATCCCACTGCAATATTTAAAAATCAACCTGGTTCCATGAGGGGCTTGGATATGCATTCGGCATGCAGTGTCCTGTCATATTTGTCATACAGCATGATGGCCTTGGAGGGTTTTGGTCACAGACATATTCAGACATTCTCAAGATGTACTTTTAAAAAGACAAGATTAGGTAATATGCACCTTATCACCGTACAAAAGACCAACGTTGAAACATTTTCTCATTAGAGATAACATTGTTGGAAAAAGGATCAAGCTACTAGATAGGAGAGACCCTCCCTATAGATGCAACATTTTGCCCCTGAGGAGTGGATAGACATGAAAGATGTATAAATTTAGGCTGTTGTTCATGATTCTTTATCAAAATATCCTGAGACTAATAAAGATCTGTATTTTGATCCAGCTGAAAGAATTTGTATGGTTTTATTATTTGAAATTAAATATCCGTGTCTAAATCTGAATTTGTCTCCTGGTTCATGTCTCCCCTTTCAGTAAAAACATGTTTTGTTACACTAGCATGACATGCTCTATTAGCCAATAGCTGTATCCAACACTGTCTTTCAAAAAACACATTAAACTTACAGCAAACAAAATTAAATTTAATCTATACAATTTTAAACAA
>JARVJO010081330.1:0-16020 GCA_031762555.1 Cynodonichthys magdalenae | reverse complement strand
TATTAAGTAAAATTATAGAAAGTATAAAAAAGTGCAGGAGCGACAGACGGCAGGCCGTACACAGTGGCGCCATCTTGAAAATAAACACTAAAAGCAATCAAATAAACAACCAAACAATATAGACCTTGACAGCTCAGTTTAATGATAAAGCACATATAATCATATACAAGAGTACCGCTAAAGAAATCTTTAACTGTCAAATGTCATTTCACAAAAGACTAAAAATCAATGATCAATAAGAATTATAAACCAGAATTAAGTAGTGAAACCATTTTACAAAAATTACAATGTGTAAAATCTAAGAAGTCTTAGGACCTTCTTGTTCCATATTCATCCACCTATTCCCTCCGGTCACAGAACAGTAATGTCCTCCACCTTCCTTGAACTAAATGAAGGACCATGAGAGATCGAGCATTCTGTGTGGCTGCCCCCCACCTTTGGAATTCCCTCCCGAACTATCTGAGAGCTCATTACTTTAAAAAAAGGCTTAAAGACTTTTCTTTTTAAGCAAGCCTATTCTGCCTCTGCATGATGTTATCACTGATTTTAGATTAACACAGTTTAAAAGTTGAGCTTTGGTTGTTATTTCTATTAATGTATTTTTATTATTCTATTGTTTTTGACTTTACCACTTTTATTTACCTTGATTTGATGTTTTGTAGCACTTTGAGATTTTTGCATTACAAATTAAATTCATTATGTTTATTATTATTTTTATTTACCGTTATTTAACAAGGCAACTCCCATTGAGATCTCAGATCTCTTTTTCAAGGGAGGCTTGGGCTTGAAAGGCAACCTATTGTACATGTTTTTTTTGTTATTATTACTGTAAGTATCAGGATGGCTCTAAACAAGTCAAATACAAAGGTTTCCAAGAATTGAATATTAATTTTATGTCTAGTTTCACTAATTCATTCAAAAATTTGGAAGACGGCCCTGTAAAACCTGATCACCTCTGTAGTGTTTAAAATCTAAACATAGGAAAAACATCTGGTTGGTAATTTTTGAAAGATTTAGTTTGATAATAAAAAGGGTCCTCTTCATGTGAAGGGAGCAGATTTTTGAGAGCCATAAAAATCAATAATAAGGCCATCATTACTGGTGTTTTACCTTTATGTTTCACTTCTTTCTGGAAAGACAAGCAGTTGCTTTTTGTACTAGCTGAGGGTTACAGAGATGACAGCCCTACAGCAAAAATAATAAGAATTTATAATTTTTTTGCTAAGCATAAATAAAAACTAAATTTATTTGTTTATCTCAAGGAAAATTAGAGAAGTACCTTGGTTAAATGTTTAAAATATTTACACCATTACACCAGAGGTAATCTTTTCAAAAGACTCAAAAATGACACCAATAAACCCAAGAACGCAAACAACAGAAAAACATATCTTCCTTTATCTAATTACAATGTTAGTAGTTATTTTTTTAATTCTTTGACACCATTTAAATGTTCAGTAATGGGTGCAAGGAAACATTACTTTTTGTCCCTCTGCAGACAGAGGGTAACCATGCATCTGTCCATCTTCTGAGCTGGATAACTTGGAAAATAAGTTAGGTGTTAACTTTCATTTTGGTGTGTGGCTGCATGCAAGAAAGTTCCCTACAAAAACATGGGTTACCATGTAAAAATCATGTGAGCTGGACAACTTGAACTGTAAGTGACTCCTATTGTGATGTGTGGCTGCAACTAGGTGCAAGAAATCAGTAAGTGGGTTGTCACAGAGATGCGGAATCGTGACTCGGACTTAGCCTTGAGTCGCACTTAATTCCCTACTATTAGAGACTTAAGCCTCTTTCATAAGTCAAATCTGTGTTATCGCCGCACAGACCTGCCCAGCTTTAATCCCCCCGGGTCATTCATAAGATCACAGGTGAAGGCGGGCAGGACCCGCTCACATGAACGTGTTCATAAATGAAGCAGCAGCGCAGATCCAAAAGAGTCGTGGAGCAGAAATCAGCTGGGCTGAAGTGGACCACGACGTATTTATTGTGGGACAGATGTCTGCTGCCTGGTATCAAACAAAACAAACTAAATTAACTTAGTTTAGTGACTCTGTGGCAGTTTAATATTTTTAAACTAACAAAAATGTTGTTGTTCTGTGTCATTCTTAATTTTCTCTCGGTAAAATCTGTAGATTAATCTTCCGCCGCTCACTGGCTCACTGACTGTGGCACAATATTTTTTAAACTAAGTTGTTGTTCCGTGTCATTTCTCCGGCCGCACTACGTCTTGTATAAAGCACGCACACACAGAACACACACACACACAAACTAAATCAACTCATTTTACCGATTTTGTGGTTAAATGCTTTTTTTAATCTAGCTACACAGTTGCTGTTCTGTGTCATTTTTAACATTCTGTCGGTGATAAATTTGTAGATAACCTTCCACCGCTCACTGGCTCTGCGTTGTATCAGAAAGAAAAAAACGAGAATGAAATCAGTTCATAGTGAACCTGTGGCTCAACATTTTTTTAAACCAACTACAAAATTGCTGTTTCGTGTCATTTTTAATATTCCCACTAATAAATCAGTTTGTTGGTTAGATCCTGTGGTCACTCACTGATGTCATCAGCTCATTATCATTTTCTGAGTGCGGATCCGCGAGTTGCTTTTTCACAAGTGGGTGAGCCGCGCTCGAACCCCCCTCTGACTACCTCCACTCGCGGATCAGGAGCGCATCAGTGGCGAGCATATTTTACTCGCCTCTCCTCCGTGTTTTTTCTGAATGCACAGGGGAGGACAGAACACGCATCAGACTGAGCTGTCTTATGAAAGGGGCTTTAGACTTGACTTGGACTTGGACCTTAAAGACTTGAGACTTGACTTGGTCTCGTGGTTTGAGACTCGCGAACAATGCAAGTCTTTTCACTGCCTGGCTCACAATTCTCACTCCCTCAATACACCTCCATGCTCCGCTCCGCTCCCCCTCGCCTGAGAACGGGAGGGGCCAACACTGTCCAATGTTAATGATGCAACACGTATAGTGTTATAGAATATAATCTATATCTATAATCAGTATAGTTAGAATACCTTTGATCAAACTGCCAGTTAAGTGATACATGCAATAAGACTTGGACTTAAGGTCATGAAATTTGGGACTTGACTTGGATTTTTGTTCAAAGATTTGGACTTGGAACCAAAGACTTGAGACTTGATTAGGACTTGCAAAAAAAGCCTGGTGAACATCTCTGGGTTGGCATATCAAAATCCAAGATGGCCACTATCATTTTGTTGGTAGTGAGGATGGGAAGACACCCGCTATTGGCATGAATGTTGGAGTTAGATAGGGAGACCCCCTTTTATGTTGCTCTTTAACCAGTGGTTCTCAGTTCCGGTCCTGGTGACCCACTACCCTGCATGTTTTAGTTTTTTCCCTGTTTTGTCACACCTGATTTAAATGAACGAGTGATTGGCAGGCTTCTGCAGAACTTAAAGACATGCTGAAGAGCAGGGAAACAACTAAAACATGCAGGGTAGGGGTCACGAGGACCGGAATTGAGAACCACTGTCTTAAACAATACCATGGATCCCATCAATGACAGGGATAGGGAGGAATCCTTATGTTATTCTGTTGGCTTGACTGGTGAAAAACAAAAATGTGGTTACCTGTTACAACAGTGACATTTTAACATCAGGATAAATCTTTAAAAACAAAACTGTACTATGCCTTATAGTGTGAATGCTGCATCAGCCTTCTGTTCCTGTTTAGTTTCTTTCATATGCTTTTTCTTTTGTTTCCAACTAGTATGGTAAGCATTCATGTATGAAAACCTTTAGCTTAAGTAGGAATAGTGTGCTACGAATATGAGGTTTTGTACATTTTCTGTTTGTCATTAAAATACTATACAGTGAAATTGCATCAGCAAATTTGCTGCTCAGGATGGGAGACTGTGACGAAGTGAAGATTCAACACAATCTCTTGGTTTCTTTAGGTTATTTGTTTTTTGTGTACACTGCCCTAAGATGACGTTTGTTGTGACTTGGAGCTATATAAATAAACTGAATTAAAAATGAAAGTGATATGGTAGCTTAGTTGACTGTTGTTTGCAATTACGAGGATACACCATGGCTGTTTATCAAAGCATTTTTCATCAAAATTTGGTGTAGATGGCCACATATCAGAGGTGTATATACTGTAAGGATGTTTTAAAAAGCGGCGAGGACAATTCTTTAACAGTGACCTGTCAACTGCTCACAGACTGGGTTGATCCTGAAGCTATGTCCTGGCGTTAGCTACTGACATCAAATATCTCGTCTTTCTCAAAGACACACACAAATGCAAACCAAAACAGTTTTGAAAGTAAAATGTTGATAAGTCCCTCAGAATTGTAATGATTTTATAAAAGTACTGTGATTACAGGTTTTCTTCCCCCTTATTCTAAAAATAAAACTAGCTGTATGTTACTTCGCTTGTAGCTTTTAGAGATGAACTGGGGGGTCTCATATCTGCAGTCATTTTAAATAAATGATAAACAAAAATAAATAAACTGCCTATAATAACTTCGTTAGCGTATATTTTAATAAAACAAACAGGGGACTCCTCTCCCTGGGCTGACTTTTATAGCCCCTTGGGGCTAATCTCGTCTTTTAATCCTGTCATGATGTAACCAAAATATTTTAGCATGTATTTGGGAAGAGGATTGTTTATTATTCCAAGCATACTCAGAACTGAGACAGTTAAATTAAGACATTTATATAGTTTTGCCAGCATGCGGCTACTAACCATTGGCAGAATATTTCTTTAGATTTAAGACTTAGCTGAAAATAACAAGCTAACAAACAACAAGGCTAACAGTAGCTAGCGCTGATGCTAACACCATTCACCGTAGGCTTTCATTTAGTAAAAACAAAAAACTGCACTATTAATTGGCAAAAAGGTACACACGACATTTACAATTTAACTCACCAGGCAAAGATTCAAGGTTTTTGTTGATATTGCTGGAAGCTGTCTGACTCATAGGGGTTCAGAAGAGCTGCATTTGGTAGCCCTTAGCCTAAGCCCAGATCAAGCTCTGGATCGGAGTGAATATCCATAGGATTTTTATCGATAAAATGAAAAAAAGCAAAAAAATGCTCATCCGTGAATTTTTGAGATTTAAAGCTGCCAGCCATGTTAGTTTACAATCCTCCTTCCTCGACATAAAATGCAGTTTGTAGGATGCTGGGTATGAACAAGACTTTACTATTTAATGTTCCAGGCAAAATGTTTCCAAACCATTTCTCAGTTTTCTATAATTGTTGTAGCAGCCGACAAAAGTTAAACCCAAACTCGTTATTGAACTGCTCAAGCCACCAGTTCAAGCAAAAACGAACTGGATTTGTTGTTATCATAACCATCTGAATGAATGAATTTCTTGTGCACCGGAATTATAAAACAGTCGTGAGGGCTCCGGACAGGACTTGTGAGGTTTGTTGCTGGCAGAGTGACCCAGGGCAAGCAAAATCCAAATAGCAAAAAGGTTTATTTAAAGAACAAAAAGAGGGCTGACATGACAGCAAACTTACAAAACTCTAACAAGAAACAGGCACAAGAAACACAGAGGAACCACACTGGCTGGGGAAACAATGATCTGATGCAGACTGAACACAGGACAAGGACAAACAAGAAACACCTGGAGCAGACACAAGAGGAAACAGGTGAGCGTGGGCAGGGCAGCTGGGCAGAGAGCACACAGGGAAACACAACCAAAACATAAAACCACAGACCATGACACCTTATCAATGTATCATATAAATGAACTGTCTGAAATATAATCCTATCAAAATTTCTGGAGGCACTGTTTTGTGTAGTAGCAAGAAAAAAACTGATTTTGAAAATAAAAACCTTAAAACTTTGAGATTGTCCCTGTGACCTAGCAAAGCTTTCGTTTTTTCGAGCTGGAACATCTCAATATTCAAATACTAGCTGAAGTTTCCTCTTCATGATAACATCCAAAATTCATCAATACAATTACATAATTGGAAATATTTTAGTAAAATACACTAAATTACAAGGCTTTACAGAATAGTTCACTATTACCGATAATTTAGAGGTTATAAAAATGACTATAATAATATATCAGAGAAGTGAAACTAGAATTGAGTGGAACTGTGAAAGAAGGCAAGGGCCAGGCTAATTATGGTAAATAATCCACTGTAATTAAACAAATTCCACATTTTTGCACAGTTCTGATAAACTAAGGGGGACTAAATTAATCAACTTGTTTTTGATTGACCAAGTCAATCTGGTGACCCTAACAAGAGCTGTAAATATGAGTCAGAGGAAAATAAGTATCACACTTTTAAACCCCCTCACTGGTCTCATGGTGCTAAAAGCCCATTTCTCAGAACTTAGTCTAAACACAGAAATGATTTTAACAGCTGGCGGAACAACTCACCAAATGAACTCTTGTAGAAGACGTACAGGTCACAGCGAGCAGGTGAAAAACAGGAAAAGTTGTTCATAAAAAGACAGGCAATGAATATTAACAGAATTTTATATTTTAAATAAATTCTTGTACTACAGGAAGTGCTAGTGCTGTAGATATCAAAATAAATTTGGAATATTTTGAATGAACAAATCTTTCTATTTGAAAAGGATTTTTAAAAGGATATACAGGAAATTTTAATCTGGTTCTACATTATAACAGTTTTAAAAATAGAAAACATAGGTATTACATTAAATACCATATCAAAAAATGCTGTAAATTTAAATGTGGTTGCTCACATTTGTTCATTTTGTTCATATTATTTAGTTGTGTTTGTTTGCAAAGGGTGTTTCCACTTTCCTTCTGCAGCCATTTCTGTTTTGTAGCTGGACTATTTTCTCTATGGTGATGTTTTCTGTTTAAAACATGTTCTGGACATAAAATAAAAGATAGAACCCCTCTCCTAATATTTTATGGCCTATTCAGATAGGTCACTTTCCCATTTCTTCTTGAAATAAATGTGTGTACTGCATATTTTGATTCACATGTTGTTAATTTAACTTCACTTTATATAAAATAGACATGGGTCAAGCTCTGAAATGGACTTGCGACCTGTGCAGGGTGTGCAATTTGTACATAACAAAATATTCAAAATATAAAAAAATGCATACTAGAAACTATAATTATCTGACAGTAACATGTTTATATTAAAAGTAAACACTTTATCCCCTTTGACACCTAAACACAGTACATCTGAAATGTTTCAAACTTGAGTGTTTTGTGTTCAGTCAGTCAAGCCAAGAGCTTGGTTTTAAATCACAGAGTTGAAGTCTTCCAAAACCCAGCTAATACTTGAGACACTTAAAATAATGACTGAAATGAAGGATTGCCTATTATTAATATTCTGTCTGCCACATGATGTCATGTCTGTGAGGTTCAACATGGCTGTTACTTCCAACATGGAAAAAACTCAGACCTGGTGTGGATCCAGGGCTAAATCTGTCCAATAAAAGCTCCATTTTTGGTGCTGCCTAAAAGGAAACTAAAGCTGTTGAGGAGGGGAAACTGATGTCAGAACTCAGGTACCATGAAGTGTAATAAAACTCCTCTGGAGGAGCTGCTGCCCAGGCCATGTGTTTGACGTGAAATGTTCCAGAAGCGGTAAATTATTCCTAATCTGCTCCCCCATCGTCACTATACTTTGGTCACATTTGATCCTGCCACCTCACATTAAAGTTGTTTGCTTTGATAGGCTGCTGTTTCTCCCTTCAAACTCTCTCATATCACAAGTTCATTGTCATCATAATGTTACATCTCCTTCCTGAGCACAAAATCTTTGATGGCTTTAAGATAAATTACACCAGAGCTTGGCTGTTAGGGGGCTCCTATACTTCATCAAAGACCTCCAGCAGAACTAAACCCTGGCTTAAACAGTACAAAAGCCAAAGTGAGGGAAATTCTTCAGGGACATATTCCATATGAAAGCTTTTTTGAACACCTGAAACAGCAGGGAGCTCACAGCAGTGGGGAAATTCCTGTCTTGTCAGAAAGGCAGGGTGACATATCCTGAGGGTCAGAGGAGAACCTCACAGTGTGTAATTACTGAACTGGAATATGTAGCTCAGCATACCACCCAGAGCCCACATAATGTCTCAGTGCTGCCACTGAGATGAGAAAATCAGACATTTATTGTAAATTCCAAACAAGTGAAGGATGTAGAAAATAACCCAACAACACATACTGCTGCTCTTTGCTCTTGCAAATAATCATAAAACATTTTGGAAATAACCATGGGATGTAAACAGATGCTGGTATATAGATTTATAAAATAGTGTTTGTGTGAACTGCTATATTTTTTAAAGATTAGACTTTTTTAAGACAGTAAAACTCTTGCTTACTGCCATCTGAATTAAACTGTTTCTCTTAACTGAGGCTGCAAAAGAAGAACCTACAACAGGTAAGGTGATATTTACCTTCAAAACTCTAGCATATTTGAAGCAACTTCAAGTATTTTTAAGATTCTTCCATTTGAGGTTGGAATTTTCAGGAATGAAGTGAAAAAGCAAGCAAAACTGGAAAGGACAGCTTAGGAGAAAAGTAACTTTATTACTGTCACCTTTAATATATTTTAAAAATTTCTTAGTTAAACAACTATTATCTAAAATGTAAGAAAACAAGCTTGTCTCTCTTTGGCTTTTCAGATAATTGAAAAAATAATAAAGCTGGCATGTTCAACATCCCCAAACTGCAAATCAAAAGTGAACTTCACACAAACTTTTACAGGTTTTAACTTCAGATGTGTGTTGAAGTTAGGCGACGGCAAAAGCGTGTCTCTTTATTTTCTGACTCAGGGCCAGACAGCAGCCTCGCAGGCCACTAGATGACATGTATAAGAGGTGACTTGCTGACAGATGCTAACGGCAGGACTTTGTGTAAATAGACACATTGAAGACAGGGTCAATCAACGCCTCAGATTAGAGCTTGGGCTATTAGTCAAGTCAAAAATCCTTCATCTCACCTTCAACAGAACTTCAGCAAAACAGCACATTAATTAAAGAGCTGGTGAAGTGAAATGACCCACAGATATCAAAGTTACAAACCAAAATAAATATTGAGATGCAAGTTCTACTGGACTGTATTTATATAGCACCTTTCTATCCAACCAGGATACTCAAAGCTCTTTACATTACAATTTGTGTCCTCATTTACCCAGCAGTATACTAGATCTCCTACAAAGCTAATCATCTATGGAGACTAATCAGTGCCAATCACATTCATACACTGATGGGACACACATCAGAAGTGAAGTGTCTTGCCCAAGGACACAACAACTGAGACAGCTGGAACAGGGGATCGAACTGTCAAACTTCTGGTTCCAGGACGACTCCCCTAACCACTCTGCCACAGCCGCCTCAGATGTAGAAGATGTCTTCAGTTAGTCAGCCATCATTGAACAAATGAAAAAAAAAAATTATTCAAGGATGGCAGTACCTTGTGGCCTGACAGTAAAACTACTGAAAACTCATCATATCATTGAAGTTTATGTGGGCAGAATCGAGGAGCAGTAGTTAGAGCTGCCATCTCATGGCAAGAATGTTGCAGGTTCAAAACTCATCTGAGACCTGTTGTATTTACATCGTCTTCCTGCATGTGTGTTTTTTCTCCAGTTACTCTGGTCAGTGGCGCCTGCAGCTGTACTCACTGTGCGTACCTTGTGATTCTCCTTTGAGTTAAAAAAAATCTTTTATTATAATTATTTGACTTACTAATTTATTCTCTTTTATTATTACCAAAATTGTGGACAAAACAAAATAAGAAGTAATCTTTTGTGTCAAAACGTCCTGTACGTTTATCTGTGTGCGCCTGGGGGTGGGTTTATGTAGAGTACGTTCCAAACTAAAATTTAATTGGTTAGTTTACTTTTGTTTACTTGGTGGTGCTTAATGTGACAGTGTGGTGAAGCTAACTAAAAATGAGTGAGCGGACTTATACAGTTTAAAATCTTCAAAATATTTAAGAGTAGAAATCAAGTAAATGCTGTTGCGTTGCCTGGTCCTCTGAATGTAACTAACAGACAGCACCTGAGCCTGGAAATCTCTCCTCCTGCAGATAAGGCTAGCTTCTGTCTGCCTTCACCTCTGCAGCTTCTCTCCCACAGGAGCCAGGCTCAGCCAGCAGCTCTCAGCCACAGGTTAACTGGTTATTGACTGATCAGTCGGGCAGTCATCTTTGAGTTTGAGCTAAATGTGTCCATAGATTGACAGGCAGATTTGTTAGTTGTCTTGATTCACTTTAAGTGTGGATTCAGGTCGTGTTCCTCACTTCAGAAAATAACTCTGAATAGGCCTATCATCTTTTACTGACCTCACTCTTTGCACAGTCTTTGTTTTGCTGCATTTTTACATTGTTTCCATTACAGTCTGCATAAATCAAATCCATATTATTGTGCTGTTTTTATTTAATAATTGTTTTAGCGCTGTGCTGGTGGTGCGTTGTGATTGACAGCTGACTGCACCTTACCTTCCTCTCTCCTCTCCTCCTCCTGCAGTGGAGGCAGAGACAAAAATAAGGAGGCATTGTTTAATGTTGCAAACTTCGGCCACTAAATAACATTTGGCAAAATTTTCTTTTTTTTTTTTTTGACTTTTCGTTAAGTGACCGAGTCAAAAGCGGGACTGTGTGTGTGTGTGTGTGTGTGTACTTGTTTCTACAGCAGAGAGAGGACCATTTGCTACGTAGTTACTATCAAACTGAGGTCTTTGATGTAAAAGGAGAACCTCTTCAATGTCCTCACTTTATTTGCATTTCTACTGTGCTTTACTAGTTAGATTTAGAGGAAATTAAGTTTTGGTTCAGGTTAGGGTTAGGAATAAACTAGTAATCTTTATTTTTAGGGTAAATGTCTGGGTTAGGCATAGATACATTTACAAAAATTAATGGAAGTCAATACAATGTCCACAGTTTGATGCAAGTACAAGGATGTGTGTGTCGCGTTGTGCGTGATGGGCTTTATGGGACAGGTGCACTGTTTTTCAGCTCCATGCGATGCGTGTTGCACTCAAGTGGCCTTTTGTTGGTCAGGATTTGCTTGTAGGTGCGTGGTGTCATGTTGGTGTTTTTGTGTGCCAAGTGCATCATGCCCATGTGGCCTGTATTTATGTGGGCAAGATGTAATGATGGTTTTGTGCATACCCTCTGATAAAATCCTGCAGACGCCCCCTAAAAACAACTGGAAACAGAACAGATCTTCAGTTGAAGACGGTCTGTTTCCTGTTTGTGTAGCTTTCTTGGCTCAAAACAGGAAAATGTGGAGTTCCAAGATTTTTAAACTGCACAAGAAACTCCATTATGTTAGCTAGATTCACATGCAGAGTTCTTGTGGAGAGTTGTTGGGGACTGCAGACCTTCACACACTCCATCTACTGTAGACTGAAAAAATTGGCTCTTATTGTCACAGTTGCATAAATAAAACCATGTCTTTTTGTTTGCAGCTTTGAATCTTCCACCTCTTCTTGTCACAACCCACCAGGAGAACCCCCCTCCACATAATACATTTTTGTGTTTGGCCAGAAGTTCATGGGCATGTTTGTTTATGCTAAAAGCTTTCGGACGCTGCATTTTGTTTCAACTACTCGCTTCCAGAATATGACTGTTGTACCTGGAAGTAGATATTTATAAAGGTAGGCTGTGTCCAAAATGAGAGGCTGGGTCCTCCAAAGGCCAAATTTGTCACAGCGCCGCAACGGAGGCTGTCCAAATCCGAAGACTTCTCCGATGCTGCCAACAAATGCGTCCTTCCTTTGCCCTGAATTGAAGGACTGGTCCTATAGATCCTTCCCGGCCCACTATATCCCATAATGCATTGCGGGCCGACCTGAGATTTTTCTTTTGTTAGTAATGGTGGATGAAGCGAGAGAAAGGAATATGTTGTAAATAAAAATCTGGCAGTATAAAAATTTTAAAATTTTAAGGCTGTTGTGTTGTTAATACTTTTGTCATTTGTATAGACATGTTTCTAATTATTATTTTTGTCAGAAAAAAAACGATCTGGTATAGTGACAAAAACAAGCATCTATGGTGGGTCCATTAGTTCTTCAAATATTGCCTTTAAGTTAATTTTATTGTTTGGTACTTTAATAACGCTAATATATTGATATTTTTCTTAATTCGATCAAACTTTGCATCTGATTAGTGTTGTCACGGTTGCTAGGCGACCAGACATACACCTGGTAAGGGCGGGAAAAAAGCCGAAGGCTAGACCGTCCAAATTCAAAGCGACTGTCTTCCGGTCTTCATGGTCTACCAAGGACCCGGCCCATCTCGACTGGGTAGACCAGGTCTTTCAGAGGACCCGGCCTCACGTTTTGAACACAGCCATAGACTGTGTCTAAAACGAGAGAGGCCGAATTCGTCGGCCGCTTACATCACAGCGCCACGACGGAGGCTGTCCAAAACCGAAGACTCCTCCGATGCGGCCGACAAATGCATCCTTCCTTTGGTCAAAATTGAAGGACTGGTCCGATGGATCCTTCTTGGCCCACCATATCCCATAATGCATTGCGGGCCGATCGGAGGTTTTTTTTTTTGCTAGTAACGGCTAATGAAGCTAGTGAAAGAAATACATTTTTTTTTAATCTGGCGGTATAAAAATTAAAATGTTCAAGCGGTTGTGTTGTTAATACTTTTATCATTTGTATAGACATGTTTTTAAATATTATTTTTGTCAGAAAAAAAAAGATCTGGTTTAGAGAAATAAACATGCACCTACGGCAGGTCCATAGTTTTTCAAATATTGTCTTTAAGTTAATTTTATTGTTTTGTGATTTTAATAACGCTAACATATTGATATTTTATATATATCAAACTTTGCATCTGTTTAGCGTCGTCACAGTTGCTAGGCGACCAGACGTACGCTGGGTAAGGGCGGCAATAAAGCCGAAGGCTAGACTGTCCAAATTCACAGTGACTTTCTTCCGGTCTTCACAGTCTACCAAGGACCCAGCCCACCTCGACCGGGTAGAACGGGTCCTTCGGAGGACCCGGCCTCCCGTTTTTGAACACAGCCATTGGTTGCTTTTGTCTCAGAATGATGACATCATGATAGGAGCCGAGCACAAACAGTAAAGGCTGCATTCCATTACAAAATACTTAATTGTAAACTTCAACATTTAGCTCCAACATATAAGATATAAATGTTGTTTTACACATTTAGCTTTAGAATTTAATATTTGCATATATTATTTAAAGGGAGGAGGAGTATTTTGCACAATCAACTTTACTGAGCTTTATATCATGTTATAAGGTCATTCCCTCATTAAAAACATATCCAGAGTGTTGCTTAGACGCATTCATTACTCTCCTGTGGTAGCCATGTGGAGCTGCTTGCTGGTACAAAGCACCGCCTATTTAGAAAAAGCTCCTCCCTGGAGCTCAGTCTGCTGCTAAGCTCCCGCCCCACAGAGCACCCCTCCCTGAAACATTGTTGTGAAGACGTGCTGAAGTGGAAATGTTGGAAATGGTATGAGGTTCTCAAAGAGACTGAGATCATTTTCAATGTGTTTAGATAGATTATGATGCAAAGTCAAATTTTTTTTTGATAAATACAGAGGTTTTATAACAACAGAAGGTAACAGAATTGAACTATGTCCCTGGAAAATTCGTAATACTCTCCTTTAACATTCAAATTTAGCATTTAGTAAAAATTGGTTAAATGTAAGGACAGTGAGCTAACTACAATACAATGTTGGTAGAAAATTTTATACCAGGATTTAACATTCAGTATACGAGTTAAATAATGAAAAAGTGTTAGTGACTTTTTGAAAAATTCAATTTTACCCTTGGCGCCCCATATTGTAGCTGTGCAACAAGTTAAATGTTTGAGTGCATTGGAATCATTACAGAACTGTAAGAAGGAAATACATTCCCCTGATTTTCAGACATGTGTTGACATGCAGGTACATCAAAACATGAGGCTATTGTCAAGAATGTGGTATCTGACATCAGCAACAAGAAATTTACCTTTAAGTCAAATTTTAAATGACTGAAATTACAGTGACAGTCAGAGGTAGTCATTTTACTAAAGCTAATGACTCAATCCAGGTTTTAGCTGTTCAATCTTTTCTAAATAAACATAAAATTATTAAAGGTCAGAATTTCTTGAAAGAATGAATGTTGTCCGCTGGCTTTCATGCCAGAGTTTTAATTTTACATTTTCTTATCTTGCAAAATGACAATTAGGGCCTTTTTGGTCAATTATTTTGAGGTTCTGCACAATATGTTAGTGCTCAGAGGATGTGTTGAGGATTATTCTGAGCTATACCACACCAAATATTAGCTCAACATCTGTAAAATGTACTCAAATATACACATTTTTTGTTTGCTAAGGTGGAGTTTATTAATATTGTTATCACACATCTTGTCAACCAGAGTTTACAAAACTGGCATACTTTTACTTTTCTGGGTATTTCCCTTTCTGTAGGTGTTACACTACATTAAAACCTGTTGACTGTAGTTGTAACTGAGTGTTAGATTAAATGCAATGAATGTTGTGTTGTGAAATCATGTCGGTGAATGAAAAGCTGTCTTGGTTGTGTCAGAAAAATGTGACATGAATAACCTCTGGGTAACTTTGTTTGCATAAGAAAAAATTCAAAATGTTTGTATGAATGATGTCATTACTGTAACCTCAACCAGTAGAATAATATCAGTTTTCACTGAAAAACATAATCTGGGAACACAAACTAAAAACATGAATGCATGAAGCACATCAGCAGGACAGACACACACACAGAAACTGCACATGATTTCTGTTGTCCAGAGTTCTGTTTAATGATTGCATTTATTTCTTCTTGTAAACCTACAGCTGGTCTTTGAATGTATTTTTTCAGAAAGGGAAATCACCCATTTAATGTATTTATAAGTCACACTCCAGGGACACTAGTAAAATCTAAATCTCTTACAGTATAGAGATCGTTTTTAACAGCTTGATCTGAGGCAGTGATGCTGTGTGAAGGTGACTGAACTGTACAAACTGAGATGGAGGTAAAGAATCAGTCTACAATTTTTGTTCTGAATCATTTACAACAACAAAGCTGATACACCATCACATACATGTCAACACCTTTGGACATTTACCTGTATATGAGCCTCAAGAAGATGGTTATTTGTTACTATTTATTATGTTTTTTTTAATGCACTGCAGGTCGAAAATGCAAAATGAATTTTTGAAAAAATTCATAAGCTTGAAAAAATCAGTAAGATTACTCTATACGGCCGTATACCTGCAAGATGAGGGGAAAACCTGTTTAAATTACAGACAGTCCGTACAACTTCACATATACATCACCTCCTGCACCCCAACATCCTCTTGCTTTGTATTATGTTGATATGGGCGGCACTGTGGCTCAGGTGGTAGAGCTGATGCCTCTCACAAGACCTTTCTGGGTAGAGTTAGCATGTTCTCTCTGTGCATGCGTGGGTCCTCTCCGGGCACTCCGGCTTCCTCCCACAGGCCAAAAACCTGACTGTTAGGTTAATTAGTAACTCTAATTTGTCCCTAGGTGTGAGTGAGGCAGTGAATGTTTGTCTCTGTGTGGCCGTGTGATGGACGTGCGACCTGTCCATGGTGTTTCCCATGAGCTTTTGTTGCTGCTAATGCTGCTGAAGATATGTAAAATTTAAACTCAAAATGTGTTAATCAAAGACAATATTGAATCCACCTGTGGTCCAGGAGTCTGAAGTGCAGCTTGGACACGGTCCACAACTACAAGTTTGATGTCTTTAGAGAAACATTAGCGACGTTAGCAGCATTAGCGGTTGCTTTTGTCTCCGTATGATGATGTCCTAACAAGAGCTGAGCACCAACAGGGCTGCGTTAACTTCAACATTTAGCCACAACATTTAAGATTTAACTTTTATATTTAGATTCACACATTTAGATTTAGAATGTAACCTTTACATATATTGTTCAGGGTTCAGAGCACATCATAGCACAGAAACAGCACTGGTGAAAGTTACTAATGATATTCTCATGGGCTCAGACAGTGGACTTGTGTCCATTCTTGTCCTGTTAGATCTCAGTGCTGCATTTGATACAATTGATCACAATATTT
>JARVJO010081158.1:0-16036 GCA_031762555.1 Cynodonichthys magdalenae | reverse complement strand
TACTACAGATGGACAATGACCCAAAACATAAAGCCAAAGCAACCCAGGAGTTTATTAAAGCAAAGAAGTGGAATATTATTGAATGGCCAAGTCAGTCACCTGATCTCAACCCAATTGAGCATTTCACTTGTTAAAGACTAAACTTCACACAGAAAGGCCCACAAACAAGCAGCAGCTGAAAACCGCTGCAGACTTTTGGTATTCGAGGAGAAGTGGAACCACTCGTGAGGGAAAAAGTAGGGTAAGAGAAATACAATTATAGATTTGAATTTTGAAGAAAAAGCTTATAAAGATTTTTTTGTTTCATTGCTTAGAACAAAGGATCTGGCATTCAAGCACTCTTCAAACGGCACAGTGTTCAAAATTGTTATTTTTTTTCTTTTTACTTTTAAATGACCTATTTTTGAAAGTTCAATGCTTCAAAAAGGAGATTTATAAAACTGTTGAGAAAAGGTTTGAGTCAAAGTGAAATAAATCAAATTTCTCTGAAAAATAAAAACAACAGTTGGAGCTTCCAAATTCTGCATTGCACAACTTCTCCAGTGCAGGAAAGGCAAACAACAAGAGAACAGTTTATTCAAGTGTGATTTGATTTGTTTGACAGGAGTGAAAATGTCAGAGGAGGTTTGTTGTGTTTTACCATGAAGCCACATGGTTTTGCTTTAACGGTGTTTTTGAATGAATGTGAGTAATAACTGTATGTCTGACACCATTTCTCCTGCAACCACTCCACTGGGTTAAAGGTTCACTGTTGAAGCCATTTGGTGAGTTTTATGCTACTTTGTCCAATCCACAGAGATGTTATCTTTGGACCTACTGCCTGTGACTCAGTGACTCTTTATTACATTAACATTTGACACTCTAGAATACAACTCCTGGCAAAAATTATGAAATCACCGACCTCAGAAGATGTTCATTCAGTTGTTTAATTTTGTAGAAAAAAAGATCACAGACATGACACAAAACTAAAGTCATTTCAAATGGCAACTTTCTGGCTTTAAGAAACACTAAAATAAATCAAGAAAAAAAATTGTGACAGTCAGTAACAGTTACTTTTTTTTGCCAAGCAGAGGGAACAAAATATGGAATCACTCAATTCTGAGGAAGAAATGATGGAATCATTAAAAACAAACAAAAGAACACTCCAACACATCACTAGTATTTTGTTGCACCACCTCTGGCTTTTCTAACTGTTTACAGTCTCTGAGGCATGGACTTAATAAGTGACAAACAGAACTCTTCATCAATCTGGATCCAACTTTCTCTGATTGCTGTTGCCAGATCAGCTTTGCAGGTTGGAGTCTTATCATGAACCATTTTCTTCAACTTCCACCAAAGATTTTCAATAGCCTCTATGCCACAGCCATTGATGCCGTACTTCCTTCAAAATTTAGGCCACGAACACCCCTTCCAGTTCATACTCGCTGCATGTTGTTTTTAGCGTTAGCTCCTTGAACTAGACCATGGAAAAGTCACAAAAGTTAAAGCACCTGCGAGCTACTGGTACAAAAAGTGAGTTCTGTTGTGTGTCGTTGTGTCCACTAACCAGGAGGTACAAGAGAGTAGTTAGTTTTTCTCCACATTCCTCTTGATGAGGAGTTAAGGTCACAACAGTGGATCATAGCAATACGCAGGGAAAACAGCTATAAAAGCTCACGCTCGCGTTTGTAATTAGCATTTTAAACCTGAAAATATTCGAGCCAGTGTTAGAAATAGGAAGACGGAGGTTAAAAGGAGCTGTACAATTATCCCCTTTACTGCCAAGACCCGAGAGAGGAAGGACCACCTCAAGAGGACAGCGAGGAGGAAGCTAACACAACAGCCAGTATAGACGAGACGTTCATAAGGATCACAATTATGCTGCTACTCCAGACTCTGCAGTTGTGGATTTAGTGCTGGAGGTAAATTATATTATCTGGGAGGAAATCTGCCAGCTACAGGAACAGTTTAAGAGCCTGACGCTGAGGCAGCGGTTCAACATTCACCGTTTTGGTGCTTCCGACAAGGACATTAAATTCTTCACAAGGTAGGTGTGTGTGTGTGTGTGTGTGTGTGTGCGTGTTTGTGGTATACAGAGTATGAAATAATTTTAGGCAACTTTTTCACGAGTTTTATGCAAAAGCAAAAACTTATTAGAGTGTATATTACAATGTAGACACAACCCGAGTGCCGAGCGCCCCCCACCCACGAGTAGTGACAGAAGCAGAACCTCCGCATGAAAATCTTTACATGGTTTTAGTGCACCAACATTGAGGCAACATGATCCAAACCTTACAAGTAGCCCTTCAATTTAAAGTCCAGACTCTGCTCTTTCCAACAATATAAGAACAATATAAGTGTCACTGCTCTACATGAATAATCCACACAACAAGCAGCCAAGGAATAGTGAAAAAGGCTTAATTCTGGAACCATAAACAATAACATCTTACCTTTTGTTTTTTATGGTTTTGATCCGCTTTAGAGTAATTTTTTCCACTTGGCTGGACTTTTGTCAACTTGTACGTCTCCTGTGTTAATGTCGGTACATGTAATATGCAAATCCTGTAGTGTGGATACCATTAACAGTCGTTGTCGAGTGAAAAAAGCCATCGCTAACACAGTGTTGCCTATGAACCGGAAGTGCCATTCGTGCCCAAAAAATACAGAAGTGCTAGAACGGAAGTCCGTGGAATAGAGGCTGTTGTATTAGAATTCGGACTATTTGCAGGCCATGAAATGTGTCTTTTTTCAAGGAATGTTTTCACAGTTTTTGCTCTATGGCAGGATGCATTATCATCTTGAAAAATGATCATCATCCCCAAAGATCCTTCCAATTGATGGAATAAGAAAAGTGTTCAAAATATCAAGGTAAACTTGTGCATTTATTGAAGATGTAATGACAGCCATCTCCCCCAGTGTCTTTACCTGACATGCAGCCTCATATCATCAATAACTGTGGAAATCTGCATGTTCTTCTCAGGCAGTCATCTTCAAATCTCATTGGAACGGCACCAAACAAAAGTTCCAGCATCATCACCTTGTCCAATGGAGATTTGTGATTCATCACTGAATAAGACATTGTAACCTTGTTTTTTTCTGTTTAGGTGTTAATGATGACTTTCATTTAGCTTTTCTGTATGTAAATCCCATTTCCTTTAGGCGGTTTCTTACAGTTTGGTCACAGACGTTGACTCCAGTTTCCTTCCATTTGTTCCTCATTTGTTTTGTTGTCCATTTTCTGTTTTGGAGACATGTTGCTGTAAGTTTTCTGTCTTGATGCTTTGATGTCTTCCTTGGTCTACCAGTATGTTTGCCTTTAACAACCTTCCCAAGTTGTTTGTATTTGGTCCAGATTTTAGACACAGCTGACTGTGAACAACCAACATCTTTTGCAACATTGCGTGATGATTTACCCTCTTTTAAGAGTTTGATAATCCTCTCCTTTGTTTCAATTGACATCTCTGGTGCTGGAGCCATGATTCATGTCAATCCACTTGGTGCAACACCTCTCCAAGGTGTGATCACTCACCTTGCAGATCTAATTTGATGCAGGTGTTAGTTCTGGGCATTTACAGGGTGATTCCATATCTTTTTCCTTAGAATTGAGTGATTCCGTAATTTTTCCCCTCTGCTTGGTCTAAAAAATTAAAATTACATCCTCTGAGGCTGGTGATTCCATAATTTTTGCCAGGGGTTGTATCTAGCTCTGTGTGAGTTGGATGATGTTGGAAGAACAAATATGAAAAACAATTACAGTAAAGAACCTAAGCATTTAATCTGTAAATTATGTTTTTTTTTTTTTTCATTTTGTTCACTTATTTTCCATTCGCACAGAATAAGTTTTTATTTGTGTTTGTCTTGCAGCAACATGTTCCCATCAAACCTGGTCCAGGCTACATTTCAACAGGTAGGATGTTTGAAATAAAAAAACAGGGTGTTTGAAATGTTTTTTTGTTCACTCACTACATCATAGTCTCTGTAGTTAATAATATCAGTGTGTTATTTTGTTTTTGTCCAGCGTGTTAATACTTTATTTTATTCTAGTGTGCTTTTCTTATTTCTTCTCTAATTTTTTACGGTTGCAGCTGTAATAACTGTGATTTCCTTCAAGGATCAAAAAAATATTCTGATTCTGATAATGAACTGTGGACATTAGTATTAGCCTTGATCAGTCTTCAATGGCTCAGGCCCTGGTGCTTTATGATTCGTTTTCACTGATGTAGTGTTCAGCTTCTGTTCATTACATTTATTGTACCACGTGACATGTTTTATGGTACTACTGTATATAGTGAATGAAAAATTACAGTTGAATATTTCAATGATGCTACAACAGCTACTGACAGCTACTCACTGTCTAGGACATTATATAGTGAAGAAGTGAAAAATTTGTCTATGCTGGACAGGTTCTTAGGCTTCTCTGTGGTTTTTGGCAACAGTATCAAACAAGGAGTCAGCACATCGTGAGGCCCAAGCCCACTGTGAGTCAGGAACAGTCAGAGTCCACCACACGACGAACACTCATCTACGGGGTCCAAGATGATAACGGCACCGACATCCAGAACTTTGCTCTGGATCTGACCCCTCCTCCTGATGTGTTGATCCACACTCGTGAAGGGACCAGTGACGGGATGAATGTCCTTGGAATTGTCATATTCTCAGCCACGATGGGTAATTATCCTTTACCATTGTGATTTTTTCCTCACAATCCTGTAAAATGCCACATTGTAGTGCATTAATCTTTGATTTTAAAGCTTGTTCTATGTTCTGACAGGGATCATGTTAGGAAGGATGGGACCAAATGGAAGCGCCTTAGTAAACTTTTGCCAAAGCCTGAACGAGGCTGTTCTTAGGATTGTTGCCATTGTAATATGGTAAGGCTTTCATTAACAATATTTGTTTACTTGTGAATTTAGTTTTTCAATGGGCCAAAACAAAGACTACTATCATAATGTAGTCATAAAACATTTAATTATTGTGTTCTTAGTTGGTACTGCTAAACAAGAATGTATTTCATTATTTGGTAATACATAAAAACAAAATAAAACAACAGTAAAATAAGAAATCAAACTATATAGATGTTTATTCAGACACTTGTAGTGTGAGGATTTTTGTGTTTTGTTTTTATGGGTTGTTTTATCAGTTGCTACATTTGCTTTGTGTACATGTTTTATCAATTTTGTATTTTATCTGCCTGGGCGATCGATGAAATGTAGCAATTGAGCTAATTCCAGCACATTTACGTTGCTGTGTAATGCAGTGATGAAATGAAATGTGTCCTGAAAGGTCAGAAATCTGATATTTTCTGCTAAAGGGCCCAACAGACTTGCTTATTGATAAATAAATGATTGAAATGAGGACCAAATTAAATGAAAAGCCCAACATTTATTGATGAAGTTCATGTCACCTGCCACTTTTTATACAAGAGTAAAAGCCATTTTTATGTGGCCTAAGGTTAAATAATGTCAAACAACATGCTCTCTGCTTATACTCCTATTTGTTGCCTGTGTTCTCGAGATTAGAGCCTCCTAGTTGTTCCACATGCTTCAAGACTTGTGGTGACCGGGCCTTTTCTTTTACAGCCCACAGCCTCTGAAATGCCCTCCCCTTTCCTTTATCTTCCCTCAATGATACCAAATCTTTTAAGAGTCGTCTAAAAACTCAAGCATTCAGCTAACTAGATTCTGTCAGATTCAGATTGAGCCTAGTGCCTGCCTGTTACCCATGTACTGTATATATTCTGTTTTTATTTTGCTTTGCTTGTGGGATTGAACTGTTTTTGAGATGGAAATTTTTGTGTTGGTCCACTGATGTTTTATTGTCGTTATTGTTTTATGCTGTTGATGATTATACAGTACAATTTCTTTCTATGAAAGGTGCTTTCTAAATAAAAATTTACTTACTTTCTTACTTACAAAGTGTTATAAAAAGTTTTGCTTCGTGGACCGCTTGAAGTATAGGTTGGGGATAAAGCTTAGCCACTACTGTATAATTTTTTCATTCAATATACATCAAATATAATATAAATATTTGTGCTTTGCTTGTTTGCTTGAGAGCATACTCCTAAACTCGTGGGTGCTCTGCGAGTATGGGATTGTGGGTCCGTTGTTACGAGCCATTCAGTCTTTAAACAAGTGGTTCAAGTATTTGGTTTGCATTACCAGCAGTAAGTCAGATCCCTTCAGGATGAGAGTTGGACTCTACCAGGGCTGCCTGTTGTCACTGATTCTGTTCTGAACTTTTATGGACAGAATTTCTCAGTGCAGGCAGGGGGCGGAGGGAGTCCTGGTACAGTGGCCTCGGGATTCCATCTCTGCTATTTGCAGATGATGTGGTCCTGTTGACATCATTGTGCCGTGATCTTCAGGTCTCACTGGTGCGGTTCACAGCTGAATGTGAAGCGGCTGGGATGAGGATCAACACCTCCAAATCTGAGTTCATGGTCCTCAGTTGGAAAAAGGTGGATTGCTCTTGCCGGGTTGGGGTGAGTTTCTGCCTCAAGTGGAGGAGTTCAAGTATCTTGGAGTTTTGTCCACCAGTGAGAGAAGAATGTAGCATGAGATTGATAGATGGATCGGTACAGCTTCTGCAGTATTGTGGACTGTATCGGTCTGTTGTGATGAAGAGAGAGTTGAGCTGTAAGGAGAAGTTCTCTGCTTACTGATCAGTCTACATTCTTACCCTCATCTATGGCCACGAACTTTGGGTAGTGACTGAAAGTATGAGGTAGTGAACCCAAGAGGTCAAAATGAGTTTTCTTTGCAGGGTAGTTGGACTTACCCTTGGCAATAGGGTGAGAATTTCAGTTTTCTAGGAGAGACTCAGAGTAGAGACACTGCTCCTCCACATCCAGAGGAGCCAGTTGAGGTGGTTCATCTTGTAAGGATGCCTCCCTAGGGAGGTTTTCTTGGCATATTCAACTGGGAGAAGACCACAAGGAAGACCTAGGAAAAGCTGTGGAAGTGGCTGGGGAAAGAGAGGTCTGCACCTCACTGATCAAGCTGCTGCCCTTGCAATCTGGATCTGGAAAAAGCGAAAGATAATGGATGGATGGATGTTTGTTCTTCTTATGCATTTGTGGGTTTTCTCTGATGTTCTTTTACAGATCAAAAACATGCTTGTTAGGTTAATTAACAGCTTCAAATTAGATGTTCTCCCCATGATCCTACATGGAAAAGTTGGGGAAAGGATCACACTACGGGTCTTTTCATTAGTAATGAACACCAAGGTCCAGCCAAAGTGACAGAAAGGCCACAAAGTTTGTTCCTAAGATGCTCAGGTCTAAAGACTACAGTGTGAATGTCCTTCAAAGGTGAGCGACAAAAGATAATCCAAAATGTGCTCAAAGAAATATACAATCAGTGAAAGTCAGCAGAGTTTTATGTAAGTTAGAAATAAGTTTTCTCACCATGTTTTTTATCTTCTGGAACAAACTGACTGAATTGGATTCTGTTCTCATCCTTCCAGGTACTTCCCTTTTGGCATCGTTTTCCTGGTAGCTGGTAAAATACTTGAGATGAGTGATCCCTCTGCCATGGGGAAGAAGCTGGGCTTCTATGCCATCACAGTAGTGTTTGGGTTGGTGTTACATGGCTTGTTTATCCTGCCTGCCATGTACTTCTTCATCACCAAAAAGAGTCCCATTGTTTACATACGAGGGATCCTGCAAGCCCTGCTTATTGCCCTGGCAACTTCCTCCAGGTATAGAAATGTTTACAGCTTTTTAAATACTGTTAGCCTAATAGCATAATTGCCTAAGTCATTTTTGGCCAAATATAACTTAGGCAATTATGTTATTAGGTTAACGATATGTTTTTCTGCTGGTGGTTTTGGAAAAATAAGAATAAAAGCTGAGTCGACGATTTTTATTTTTTTCTATTCAGATTGAAATCTTTTAGTGTTCTAACTTGATATTTTCACAGTTTGCTTCTTTTTTACTGGAACATTCAATTAAAGACTTGACAAGAACAATGCATTGGGAATGTGAAGGATCACTGCACACATTCCTCTTGAGTTTACCACGTCTACATATTGTGCTGAGCAGAAGGGATGTATTTGCTCAAACAAACACAAGTGACTTTGATTTTAAATAACCGCGGCAGTGTTGGCGTTTAATGTGGTGACTGGTTTCATTTTAAAGCCGCAATGAAAACATGCAAATGAAATGTGTCCTGAAAGGTCAGAAATCTGATATTTTCTGCTAAAGGGCCCAACAGACTGGATCCTAAGCTGAACAGTTCGCATTTTTTTTTGCCACATGCGACTCATATCTAATTTTTTTTTGACAGTCTGACAAATCTGATATTTTAAAATGCGACCCAGGCCTTTTCAGTATATGGTACTGAATCAGATACATATCTGATGTTTTTCAAAGCGACTGCAGTCTCAACGCACATGTTGCATTACATTCGATTTTTTTCATCAGTGAGGTGGGGGTGAAGGATTGATAAGACACTAACCTCAAGTCATGCTGTTTAAATCTGTAGCTCCATGTGTTTACAGCTCCAAAACAGAAGTCCAGCTGCTTTGTCTTTTTACTTTTAATTTTCCATGTAGATAGTAACGTCCAGCCTCGGTCGCGGAGCGTATAAATCCTAAAGTTACTTGGTCAATACTTTATTTCCAGCTTGTCGCTTCATCCAAAATTAAAATGCTTCACAGAGGCAGGTTCAGATATAAACACTGAACAGAACAAGCATTTCAGATAATTTTTTAATCGGCTCTGATTCAACAACTTCAGATTTAACATGCTAAAAGTAGCATCCATGCTAACTCTGTAAACAAACAGCCAACTGAATGAAACGTTATGTCTTTTTCTGCACATGCAGGTCACTAGAGTTCACACTGGAGTCTGATGGAGGTCTCATTTAAAATGTAATGTGAATGTTCCCACAAATTGGATAAAAAAAAAAAATCAGAATTGAGTATTAAGACCTGCAGTGCGAACATACGTGGTTGCCAGGTGTTTGTTTTCGTACACACCTTTTAAAGCCCATGAGACACACGTTGCAGAGGTCCTGGAAAACCCCTCCTGCTGCTGTACATGTCACAACACTGATATTCACTGTTTGACGACAAATTTGTCTCATTATAGAGCACTACATTTTTCAGCAGATGGACAACCATGTTCACAATGTCAGTGCTCTCTCCGTGCAGGAGTTTTTGGCCATTTGACTTTTTATAAGTGTCTGGTAGTGTCATATAGATCAGTGGGGCGCATAATGTGCTTGATCAGAAATCAGGGGTCGACATAACCTTTGTTTAGTTTGTCTGAGACAATCTGTTTTTGTTTCGGACAACCAGATCCTGCCTCCTGGTTGTAAAGTTCTCCACAACGATTGACCGTCATTTGTAAGAATGAAAGGAGAAAAAAAAAACCTTCTAGACTGACGTTCTTTCATCCAAAAAAGACAACCACAGACAAAGTTTTACCCAATCAGATCAGAGTAGGGCGGGTCGTGCTGTCTAACCGACAGCGGGTGACTAGAAGTAAGAAGGGGGGGTTTTCAGGAAAATAGGTTGGGAACCACTGATATAGATGGACGTACTTTTTGACTGTCTCAGACAGGCGCTCCTCAAAATTATCCAAGTTTGGACGCACATCAATTGGCTTCTGAAAGAGGACTGGTTGAAGGAACAAACATGCTCACAAACTTCTGACCAATCACACAAGACTTGATGCATTCGCCTGTGAGAAAAAGTTTGTCTTTGTGTTGAGAAGGGGCAGGCGAAGCTGCACTGCGACCAAAATCACTAAAGATGGGATGAATGGCTCTTTGAAGGGATTTTGATCTTGACAAGCCATTTGTTTCATAGAGCCATTCGATTTTGAACATGTTATGTCATTATGTATGTACGTCAGTCGCATGGGCAAATTCCCCCCATTCCCCCTGAGCTGCTGTACTCCACCTCTCTGCCTGTTCTCTGTGTAAAAGTAAAGGAGGAAAAATTAAAGATGAAAGGAGTAAAAAAATGAAACAAAAAATGTCTCTTTACTGTCCGCAACACAGTTCTTACTAATCGTAAGTTGTTCAAAAGATTTGACTCATTCACAAATGTCACATGTTTAAAAACGACAGTTTTCATCACATAACTGCATCAATGAGAGCAGATTTTGCAGTTTCAGGTGGAGTATGTAGGGGCGTTTAGTTTCACCAACCAACAAAAGTAAACTTAGGTAAAGAGCAGAAAGAAAGAAGGAAAACTGCACCTCTGGCTACAAAAGATCTGTCTATGAGGAAAAAGACTAAAAACAAAGAAGCAAGATTTAGAGAAATCTCTTTTCCCAACAAGAAATAATGAAACCACAAAAAGAAGAACACATGTGGAGTTGATTAATTTGACTTTCTCGACATGTTAAAGGAGTTATGGTCATTCTGAGGTGATGCAGATAATCACTGCTTACAGAGTACCTGAGTGGTGTCTGATGCAGTGATCAGTCACACACAGTGCTTACTGACCTTAATGCATCTGTTGCATGCTAATTTTTCTTAAAAGGAATATTATCTTTTGTTTCATCATCTCGTGTTTTAGTGGCTTCTTCTTTGTTCTTCTTTGAAAACATAAAATCAGTTCACTTGTGTGGAAGTCAGAGTGAAATTAGGGGGGATGGTCTTTTGATTTTATATTCTGTCTATTCTGTCTATTTTAGTTCTGCCACTTTGCCTATAACCTTCAAGTGCCTCTTAGAGAACAATCGCATTGACCGTCGCATTATCCGCTTCGTGCTGCCTGTGGGTGCCACGATCAACATGGATGGCACCGCTCTCTATGAGGCTGTGGCAGCCATTTTCATCGCTCAAGTTAATAATTACGAGCTGGACTTTGGACAAATCATCACCATCAGGTCAGTGCCAAACATGCAACATGCCAACCCTGCAGTCTTAAATCTGTAAAAGTTGGGTTGAAAAATGTAAATAAAATTAGAAAGCAATGGTTTGCAGATCTTAGAAGCCCATATTTTATTCATAATAGAAGACAGTAAACATAGCAAATGGTAACTGATGGCAGCAACCTTAAAATAAATTGAGCCAATGCCATGTTTCCCACTGTGAAGACTCCCCACTTCTAACAAAAGTCTGTAAGTGTTTAGGAACTGAGGAGATCAGCTGCTGGAGGTTGCCTTGCCTGATGTTGGGCTCTAGCTGTTCAGCAGTCCTGGGTCTTTTTGCCATTTTTATTTCTTCTCATCCTTCATCAGATGCTTTTGATTGGTGAAAAATCAGGACTGCAGGCAAACTAGTTCAGTTCCTGGACTCTTCTTCAATGTAAAGAAATTTATTGTGTTTAGTACTGATTCTTAAAAGCTTTACACATAATGGATGTTTTTCTAGGTGATTCTGAAATGTTTTGATAATCAATTTTGAACTACTTATTTCCATTCTATGTTGTGTTATTTTTCTTTAACGCTTTGTATTGATGATGTGAGAGTTAAACTGCTGCACACGGTTTGCTCTAGCCCTTCACAGTGGTTCTCAGTCTGGACTCGGGCCAATTTAGGAGTGAAAACTATGTTGCATGCTCACTGAATCACTTGTTTACATTTTTAGCTTGATCAAATCATGGATTGGTTTTTGTTCCTTTGTTTTTTTTTTTATTATTATTTTCATGTCCTCAGCCAGAAGAAAAATTCTGATGAAAAAATAGTTTCTTTAGTTGAATGCTGATTGATAGTAGTTCCAGAGGATAATATAGCTCTCACTGACATGAGATAAAGACGGTAGTCAGTTCATCTGTAGCACAATTCTCATATATGGGTCGCTAAGTGTAAATTGTTAAAATTTTTCAATTAACATTTTAGTGTTATTTCATTCACCGTTCTTGCATTTTGCTAATTTTTACTAAATGATCATTTTAAATGTTAAAATTATGTGTAAATATTTAATCCTAAATCTAGATGTGTAAATCTTAAATGTTGTGATTAAATGTTGAAGTTTAAATTTAAGTATTTCAGAATGGAACACAGTCTTTGCTGTTGGTGCGTGGCTCTTGTTGATGTCATCATCTTGAGACAAAAGCTATGCAATGCTAAACAAATGTAATAATTATTAAATAGTGATTTAATAATTGGGAGTCAATGCATGGAAAGGTTAATAATCTAGATCTGTGGACTTTAAGGCTGCTGTAATTAACCCACAATTTAACAAACCTGGCCAATTATAGACTTATATCCAATCTCATATTCATCTTAAAAGAAAGAAAGAAAATCTTGAGAAAACAGTTGCAAATCAATTGTGTGAACATTTGGACAGAGATAATGATCTGAATGGAATAATTGATTTTTTAATGATGTTTAATGTTAATGTGCAAAAGAGGACCATCAGCCTAACAATTGTTAGGGTCATGATGATAGTTAGGCCGATGGTCCTCTTTTGCACGTGAACAAAAAGTTTTGATTGCCACCATTAGCCTGTTTGTCCACCACACACTGCTTATAAGGCTGAGTTTACCTGTAGCTCCTCAGACTGAAGAAGTTTTTTAGAGAAGAGACTAAACATTTTTTCTTCAAAGAAAAACACCGTCCGCAGGACCTGCTCAACTTTAGTTACATTTTTACATTTATTTACATTTTTCTGCCTTGATTATTGTGGTGCATTGCTGTCCCCATGTTTTTTATGACGATTGTCCTCATGAGAGGTTTTAACTTGATTTTATTAAAAGAAAAAAAAATGTCCAAGCACAACATTTATAAAAACTAATTTCATGTTTTCATGCAGAAGTCATACTAACCTTCCAAATGTTCTCCAGCATCACAGCTACGGCAGCCAGTATCGGTGCAGCTGGCATCCCACAAGCTGGACTAGTTACCATGGTGATTGTGCTAACATCCGTTGGGTTGCCAACTGATGACATCACCCTCATCATTGCAGTGGACTGGGCATTGTATGTTGGATGTTTTCTCCACTCTAATTATTTGATAAAGAACCAAGCCAACCACAACAGTTGTTTTGGCTACATTTTTACTCATAAATGACAACTTGTCTCTTTGTTTGTCTTCTGCAGAGACAGATTCCGCACAATGGTGAATGTGATGGGTGACGCTTTGGCCACAGGCATTATGGCCCATATTTGCAGGAAAGACTTTATGAAGGAGGGAGATGGGGTGAGTTCTAATAATCTCTTCAAGTATTTAAGTGTCAACTACATTTCATAGCTTATCACAGCTGAGATGGTTTTATTCATCTTCAGTGAGCTGTCAGTGTCACTTCTTATCTTGAAAAGACAGCATTTATATAGGTGCTTTGTTCTTTATGTTTACCTGTTAAAAGGTCCTCCAGTAGTTATTGTTCACATAAACATGCGTTCCTAACAGTTTGTATATTTCAAAGTTGGTGCCACAGATTAACCCTTGTAGCTTAGCAAGGTTTGAGAAATGACTCTCAGTTTGAGTTCAATAATTTATCTATAATGTTCATTACAGGATGTCTGCCATCTTTACAACAAATACAAAATACTGAAGCTATTTTCTAATTCTGCCTAACTTCTCATGGCTCTTCTTGGATTGAATGAAGTAATTTCCTGAACATGGCTAAAATCTATATGTGCATTGCTAATTTTGTCAAACCTACGATGATGTGAGGCGTCTGCTCACCACTATCTTTCCTTTCATGGCATCAGTTCTTTGTGGCACAAAGTGTTTTTACAAGGTTTTCATCCTAATTAGTATTCATTGCCTTTCATGTTGCCTTCAACCTAGAATTTAATTGGATTGTTAATTTGATTTAGACTATTAGGTTGACCAAAATACTTCAGATTAATGAAGGTAAATGTGGAAAAACTTGTTTCAAATATTTTTTAGACATCAGTATCACAGTTGTTAGAATTGGACCCAATGAGTTTGAGTGAGAAGCAGTTAGAGAATATGTGTCTTGTTCAATACGTGCACGTTACTGTGAATTTTGATATCGATCTGATGCCAAATGGATACTATTTTAATTTAGCCAAATTTACTAAAACCTGAATGCTATACAACCTCACATGACAAACAAAGGCCTCATCTTTATTCTTTGACTGTTTCTTCCTTCATTTTCTTTGTTTAAAGTTTTTTTTTTGCCCCACACAAGAAAAGAATTATTAATTAATTTTTATCTTAAGCTTTAATAAAGTCCAGAAATTCTGCACTGTACCTTAAATAGCTTCTTTTTGATGCCATAACATTGTTTGCGGTCCATGTCCTAACTACGATGGGTCATTCATGTCAATCATTTAGATCAGTCTTAGTTAACTGATTATCTGGCTTCTGAAGGTAATGGTTGGGGCTTCAAAGTAGACAAGGTTCCACCCACATGACGTGATGATGTCTTCACCTACATTATCTCGCAGTGTCGGCGGAATCAAGTTACGCCATCACATACATGATGACGTAACTTGCTCAAAATCGAACGGGTCTTTTGAAAGAAACATATTGTCAAGATCCGGATACGTTTAAAAACAGCCATTCATCCCACCAATTTTCAGTGTTTTTTTGTTTTTTTCATTATTTAAATAAGTAAGTAAACTTTATTTCTATAGCACCTTTCACAGACACAAACATCACAAAGTAAGCAAAATAACTAAAAACAATAAAAATTAATCACAAATATATTTAAAAAACAATTAAAACACGATAAACAACACTTGACTAAAAGCCTGTCTGAATAAAAATGACTTAAGATGTTTCTTAAAAGAGTCTGAGCAGCGAAGGGACAGAGGGAGAGCGTTCCAGCCTTGGGGCCACCACCTGAAAAGCTTTGTCTCCACGAGTTATATAATGGGTTAGAGGTACCACCAGCAACATTTGATTTGAAGACCTCAAAGTCTTGGATGGATAGAGGGGCTTCAGAAGGTCCAAAATATATTCAGGGGCCTGATCATAAAGTGAACTGAAAGTAAAAACCAAAATTTTAAAATGACCCCTCAAATACACAGGGAGCCAGTGCAGAGAGGCTAAAACATGTGTGCTATCCTGTGGGTCTTTGTTAATAACCTTGCTGCGGCGTTCTGCACAGACTGAAGCCGAGCCAAGGAGGATTTATTTAGACGTGTAAAAAGGCTGTTACAGTAATCTAAACTAGAAGAAATAAAAGTGTGAACAACCATCTCTAGTTCCTTCTGTGACACAAAAGATCTCAGCTTAGAAATGTTTCTTAAACAGTTATGAACTAAGGTTTTACAATGAGTGTCAAAAGACAAGGAACTGTAAAAGACAACACTCAGATTTCTGAGACTATTTTTCACTGAAGGGATTAAAAAAGCAAAGTGCTGCCTGATTACAGTGATTTTATCATCAGGGGCAATAATAAGGGTCTCAGTCTTGTTTGCATTTAACTGCAAGTAGTTGTTCAGCCATAGTTTGACTTCAGACAGACAGTTACTGAGTTCAGACAGTTTGTAGAACTCAGAAGCTTGAAAGGAGCAGTACAAATGTATATCATCAGCATACAGATGGTATGACACATTGCTGTAACGTTTTAAAATATCTCCTAAAGGGTATAGGTACAATTTACAGCAAGTTTTTCCCCATTTAACGTTATTAAGCTGACATTTTTTTGTGGAAGTATTGCTTTTAATTAAATAAAAAATGCAATTACATTTCAGATTGTAAAAGCTCAAAATAAAAAAAATTACCAAGCAATAAATACTTTTGTAAAGTCACTGTACAAGGGCTGCATAGTCTGATTGCAAATAAACTGGACCGTTTCCCTAAATCATCTGTTTCTGAAGCTTGATGCTCAACAGGTACAAAACAGACACGCCAAACAGTGTTGCTTGCTGGATTTTGCTCATGATACTAAGCTAATTAGAAACATTTGACATAATAAACTGTATAATATTTGGTTTCAGGCAGTTTTCTTTTGAAATTTTGGGAAAGAAAAACATTTTTTACCTCCTGTATATTTTCTTGTTTACCTCCATATACAGTTAGGTCCATATATATTTGGACAGAGACAACATTTTTCTAATGTTGGTTCTAGACATTACCACAATGAATTTTAAATAAAACTATTCAGATGCAGTTGAAGTTCAGACTTTCAGCTTTAATTCAGTGGGTTGAACAAAATGATTGCATAAAAATGTGAGG
>JARVJO010080955.1:0-16076 GCA_031762555.1 Cynodonichthys magdalenae | reverse complement strand
TCCCACATTTACAACAAAACAATTCATTTGAAAAGCCGATGAAAATTGAGCAAGTGATGGCTATTTTAATGGTAGATGCACCACCCACATTCATGTTAAGAGTGGGAGAGCTCTCTGTATAAAGATGGCCGCCGTGTGACGACGTTGGGCTCCATTGGCCGACAGCGGGGATGATTCATCTAGTAATTCTATATAATATCTATGGAATCAACCTATGAGATTACGTCACACTAACAGGAAAAAGAATGAGCACAACATTCGTATTTTCAAAATAGTACACCAAAAGCAGACTATATTTGATCAAAATCCTAGCTATAATAATAATAAAAATAGTATGGGTACATTTATACACATATGCTGTCAAAATAATATACATTAAATGTATATGTACTGTACATATATGATTATATCAGGAATATCATGAACAGGAACGATAAATGATTTAAAAAAAAAAAAAACATTGATGCAGTTTCAGCTGTTTTTTCCAGTCCATTTTACACCAAATGAAATATTTTGCTCTGACCTCCACCTTTATCACTGGCTTGCACAATCTTGCATTTTCTGTGCCTGGTTCTCAGAGCACATCTGTGCAACGAGCTGAGTAGAGTGGATGCAGTATAAACCATGGTGGAGACAAAAGGCGTGGTCGATGAGTTGCAGGTAAGCGCAGCCTTGTATGTAAAATGAAACATGTTTAGGTAACAGAATAGAAGTCAGATTGCTTTGTTTTCAAACTCTTTGAGCTTGTTGCGTTTTGTTTGCTCTTTGTTTTCGATAAGTGAGAATCCACACAAACACATTTATGTAATGATCCCAGATCTCAGAAATAATTTATTAAAGAGTCACATGTTAATGTTTATATAAACCTCCTACATACTCATGACACTTTCCACCTGGATTATCCAGCAGAAAGGTCAGAACATGTCCCCTGAAAATGCACTTTCTTTGTTGCTGCTGCTGATCAGCTTTACAGGGCTAACTGAGCTGCACCTGTTTCATTGGCATTGTTGTTTACATCAATGAACTTGTACGTTTTTCTGAATAAACAAAATGCATGAAGAGAAGCAGGAGGTGTCTCACCTGATTTGCTGCAGCTGTATCTTCCTTAGCTTTGTCTGCCTTGTCTTGTAAATCCTGTGCCTTCTGAAGTCCGTTCTTCAGCAGCTCTTTCAGCTCACCCAGCTGGGATTCCATTGGCTTTATCAGTGTGGATACATCATCCAGAACCTTCTCTGCTGGGCTCAGTTGGTCCTTGACCTGCATCAACAGCAAATGTTCAGCAAAGCCTAAGAAACAGCTTTTTATGTGTTGATAAATAAAATGTTTGTGTTTCCTACTTGTGTCAGGGTTTTGTTAAGGTTTTCTGTGGAATCCATGCTTTCTTGCAGTTTTTTCTCCAGGTCAGAGAGGGCTTTGTCGGCTGAGTCTATCCCTGCGTGCAGGTTGGTCACATTAGACTTCACTCCCAGTGCATTGTCCCTGGAGTTAAACACCAATAAAATACAGTTTTTTCATTGTGTGCAATGTGTCTGCAAAATTTAGTAAACAATTTAGCTACATAAACATTATGGTTGTAAAAAAAACAACAACAACCAGGAGAAAGCATACAGCAACTTTTAAATTCTGAAGTGCTTCACTTTCAGAGACGGCAGGACAAAGTCAAACTTACAATTATTTACGTTAACAATCTGCCTCTGTAGCAAAATTCTTTCTTCTGCCCTCACACAAAGATTTTGTCAATATTATCTCTATATATTAGGTTAGTAACATGTATACAGAATTCTCCATCTTTTAGGACACTAGTTTTGCTTTTTTTTCCTGGTCTTGGTCTTGTCCCGGTCTCAAGACACTGTGGTCTTGGTCTTGACTACAACACTAGTCTGTGGTCAAGTTACAAAAGGGAAACCCACACCTCGCTTTCCCCACCAACTCTCTCCAGCTCCAGAGGGCCACATCTGGAAAACCTTCAGAGGGTTGAGATATCCAAATCAGATCTGGAGCCACCTCAGCTTACTTACAGTAATGTTCTTGGGTTGTCCCCAGAAAAAGCGATTCTGGCCCGGAGGAGGACCCGTGCTTTTATTGTCTTCTCACCCCGTCCTCTGAACCGCCCGCTGAGCCGACAAGATACAGCTCAGCCGAGCCATAAGGATACTGCGCCGCTGAGCCTACATGATCCAAGTCTTTGCCATTTGGGGGGAAGAGACCTGACCGCAGTCTCCCCGAGCTCATCTCATTGTCCCCGCTGCCGAAGGAGAGCGACAGCTTCTTCAGGGCCGGTTCTGGCAGCCCCCACCTCGCTACACGAGTCGATGGATCCCACTCACCTGAGCCGACAGGGTCCCGCTCACCTTCACGCTCTCCAGAGGGGGCCCTGGATGCCTCTCCACCACATCCTGTTTCGGCATCCTTGGAGTGGAGGAAGTTGCAGCCCCACCAGAGCCCACCATATCAGGTGCGACCCCACCAGAGCCCACCACACTTGTGCAAGCCCCACCAGAGCTTATTATGTCTGCTGCCACGCCTGGTCCCATTCCTGGAGGGTCTCCAAGTCCTCCATTATGATCATCTTCCATGTCTGCATCACCATCATCTTTCAAGTTTGCATCATCATCACCATCTTCCAAGTCCAACCTCCATAGTTCCTGCTTTGCCTCATCTGGGCCCCGGGCCAACCTCATGAACTTTTGCCTTCCCCCAGATGCACCTAGGGTCATCTTCAGCTTTATTATGCTTCCAAGGATTTTCCTTTATGTTTGCTGCTTAGTCATTTTTTTTCTTTAACAAAGGTCTTTTTATTTACTCGAGCTTGCCTGCCTGCTTTGTCTGCATTTTGTCGCCAAACTGTCACTCTCTACACATGTTAGCATGTGTAGAGTTTCTAAAGATGTTGTGCAGTCAGAGCTGGCTAAAATATTTTCTGCTTTTTGTTTCATTCAGTGTTTAAAAGATTTGACCCACTTGTGATAAGAACGTCTCAAAATGACAACAATGCAAACAGAATGACGCAACCTTCGTCACAAAACGGCAACAATCCAATCTGATTTTGGCAGTTCAGCTGGAACATACTGGGCGCTTTAGATGAACCAGTAATTTAAGAGCTTCACATTTTAGCTCAACTCTTTTTACACCAAGATAAGTGACCTAATTACTGAAGAGGTCCTTATTCACTGGTCCATCTTTCAGTTACTTGAAAACCTCCACTTAAGGCAAACATATAGATACAACCCAGAAGAATCACTACACATTATTTGGTTGAGAATCAAGTCCAATGATGTAGAGGAGTTGACTTGAACCTTTGAGCCGGGAAGTTTATTGAGCAATTTTAAAATATGGGCTGAATATTTTTTTTCAGAATCATGTTATGCTATTGAGATTGTGCAAAAACCTCCTGATATCTAATTTGAATCTATAATTTCCCAATTTTTAGATAATTACCTGCATAGAGCAACGTGCAGCATTTTAATATAACACTGAGTGTTTCAGGTCAACATTTTCAAGAGTGTTGGTGTGTGGTGGGGGTGGGTGGGGGTTCACACCTGGCATCCTGGGCCTCCCGCAGTAGTTTTCTAGCTGTGTCTAGCTGGGGTTCAGCCTCCTTTAGCACAGCTGTGCTGTTTGGTAAATTTGCTGCCAAATTCTTTAGCTCCTCTAGTTTCATCTTCAGTGTATCCAGGCTTAGGGGCACTTTGGCCTTCAGGATCCAGTCACTTATCTCCTGTATCTGGGTCAGGTTGGAGGATGGGTCTACTCAACAGGACATTGGTAAAAGTTAGAGCAAAGTGACCAAAGACCGTTTCACAAATCAATCCACAGAAGGAACCTTAAACTGTCTATACCTGACAGGAAGTCTTTGAGTTCCTTCACAAACTTGCGTGTGTCATTTAAATCTTCTTCAAGCTGATCTCTGGCTTTCTTTATTTTGTTGGACAGGTCCATTGCTGACTGTCGAATTTGATTTGTTGTCTCCTGTGTCTCTTGAAGCTGCAAGAAAATGTAAAAAAAAATAATGGTTTAGAATCTGTAAAATGTTAAATAATCTTATAATAATATTTTTACATTACCAATACATAATGCAACCTAATGTGTACTGGGTAATTAGCTGGCATGTACTGGGTACTTACAGGTTACATATCTGGTACTCTGGTGTGTATGAGGTACTTACTGTGTATGTACAACACAACCCCAATTCCAATGAAGTTGGGATGTTATGTAAAACATGAATAAAAACAGAATACAATTATCCTTCTCAACCTATATTCAATTGAATACACTGCAAAGACAAGATGTTCAAATGGATAATCTTTATTGTTGTTTTTCTTGCAAATATTCACTTATTTTGAATTTAAGGTCTGCAACATGCTCCAAAAAAGTTGGGACAGGGTCATGTTCACCACTGTGTCACTCCTTTCAACAACACTCAAAATGGGTTTGTGAACTGAGGACACTGATTGTTGAAGCTTTGTAGATAGAATTTGTTCCCATTCTTACTTGATAAACAACTTCAGATGCTCAACAGTTTGGGGTCTCTGTTGTCTTATTTTGCTCCTCATAATGCTCCACACATTTTCAATGGGAGACAGGTCTAGACTTCAGGCAAGCCAGTCCCACACTCTTTTACTACGAAGCCACGCTGTTGGAACATATGCAGAATGTGGCTTGGTATTGTCTTGCTGAAATACACAGGGATGTCCCTTACAAAAATGTCACGTGGATGGTAGTATATGTTGCTCTGTTTTTATTTGTTTTACACGTCTCAGCTTTACTGGAATTGGGTTGTACAACCCCTGACAAAAATTATGGAATCACCGGCCTCGGAGGATGCTCATTCAGTTGTTTAATTTTGTAGAAAAAAAGCAGATCACAGACTTGACACAAAACTAAAATCATTTCAAATGGCAACATTCTGGCTTTAATAAACACACATTAAAATAAATCAAGAAAAAAGAATTGTGTCAGTCAGTAACAGTTACTTTTTTTAGCCAAGCAGAAGGAAAAAATATGTAATCACTCAAGTCTGAGGAAAAAATTATGGAATCATAAAAAACAAAGAAACAAAAGAACACTCCAACACATCACTAGTATTTTGTTGCACCACCTCTGGCTTTTCTAACAGTCTCTGGGGCATGAACTTATTGAGTGACAAACACTCTTCATCAATCTGGCTCCAACTTTCTCTGATTGCTGTTTCCAGATCAGCTTTGCAGGTTCAACTTCCACCAAAGATTACCAATTAGATTGAGATCCGGACTATTTGCAGGCCATGACATTGACCTTATGTGGCTTCAATGAATGTTTTCACAGTTTTTGCTTTACGACAGGTTGCATAATCATCTTGAAAATTGATTTCATCATCCCTAAACTTTCAATTGATGGGAGAAGAAAAGTGTCCAAAACATCAAGTTAAACTTGTGCATTTATTGAAGATGTAATGACAGCATCTCCCCAGTGCCTTTACCTGACATGCAGCCCCATATCAACAGTGACTGTGGAAATCTGCATGTTCTCTTCAGGCAGTGATCTTTATAAATCTCATTGGAACGGCACCAAACAAAAGTTCCAGCATCATCACTTTGCCCAATGCTGATTCATGATTCATCACTGAAAATGACTTTCATCCAGTCATCCACAGTCCACAATTGCTTTTCCTTAGCCTATTGTAACCTTGTTCTTTTCTGTTTAGGTGTTAATGATGGATTTCGTTTAGCTTTTCTATATGTAAATCCCATTTCCTTTAGGCGTTTTTTTACAGTTCGGTCACAAACTTTGACTCCAGTTTCCTCCCATTCGTTTCTCATTTGTCTTGTTGTGCATTTTCTGTTTTGGAGATGTATTACTTTAAGTTTTCTGTCTTGGCACTTTGATGTCTTCCTTAGTCTACCAGTATGTTTTCCTTTAACAATCTTCCTATGTTGTTTATATTTGGTCTAGATTTTGGACACAGCTGACTGTGAACAACCAACATTTTTTGCAACATTGCGTGATGATTTTGATAATCCTCTAACTTGTTTCAATTGACATCTCTCGTGTTGGAGCCATGATTCATTTCAGTCCATCACTGCTTTTTAGATGCAGACAAAGGAGCAGATCTAATTTGATGTTAGTTACCTAGGTGTTGGTTTTGGGAATGAAAATTTACAGGGTGATTTCATATTTTTTTCCTCAGAATTGAGTGATTCCATAATTTTTTCCCTCTGCTTGTTCTAAAAATTAACTGTTTCTGACTACCACATTTTTTTTCTTGATTTCTTTTAGTGTTTCTTAAAGCCAGAAAGTTGCCATTTGAAATTACTTTAGTTTTGTGTCATGGCTGAGATCTGCTTTCTTCTACAACATTAAACATCAGGCAGGTGATTCCTTAATTTTTGCCAGTGGTTGTACTTAGCATTCATTCACTGATAGGACACAGAGGCAGTTCAGTGTCTTGCCCAAGGTCACTTTGACATGTGACTGAATAGCAGTGGAATCAAACCACCAGCTCTGGTTAGAGGACGATTCCCCTTACTACTTAGCCCCAGCTGCCTCCAATTATATATCAAGCATGTACTCTGTAAGTATTAGGTATTTAGCAAATGTGTATGTGTCATCAATAAAGATTAAAAGTGTACCATCTCTGCAGCGTCCGTCATCTTTACGTTGAGCTTATCCAGTCGATCCTTCACATTGTAGACGTCAGCATTCGCCTTGTGGCTCAAAGGCAAAGCACCAACACAGTTTTTCCCCATTTTGCAAGGAGGAGTTCCCTCCGGTGGGCATAAAGCCCCTGCCTCACACTCTAGAGGAGTACAAGGCTCTGATCGAACACTTCCACACACCTGAAAAGAAATATCTGAAATGATTTACACAGTCATGCTATCAAACACACAGAGTATGAACTTTACTCAGGTGTTTCAGTTCTGTCAGACCAGAGAATCAAACAAACACATCCTAGTTAGGATGACTGGTTGGACTAGTTAAACACTTCCTAATAAATGTTGCTGATCAGAATAATTGCAGATACTGTACATTCATGGTTAGTCAGATTAAGTTTTTGCTCCCCAGAAGATGATTACTCTTGACTAAAAGTCAAACTTTTCATGTAAGTTTAAAAGCAGAAGTTGTGAAGGCAGCACAGAGACATGTTTAGAAAGTTAAAACCTGAATTACTGTTGCCGTTTATAGATCTGACAGCCAACTAGATTAAATTAAAACTCATTTTGACTGCCTGTATCTACAATTTAGTTTTTTCACTACATAGAGTTTGTGACAATAGTTGATGGTGGGAACATAGACAGCTTATTTTTTAAAGTAAATCTAATTAAATACAGCACCTAAAGGACAATGACCTTAGGAAACAAAAATGGCTGTTTAATGTTTGATGCCAATTGAACTACTTTTTGTGTGGTGATAGCTGAGAGTCATTCCTAGCACCAATACATCCCAGGAGATTTCACAGTACTGCACGAAATCCTGCATAACGTTTGACTAAAACAGATACAACTCCATCCCTTCTCAACAATGATTTCAGTTTAAACCTCTGGCATTAAAAGTAGTAGACATAATTTCTTCCTTCAAGAAATGGTAAGCCTTTAATTTATTGTTTTTTGTAGGTTTAGAGTTAGTTATGAAACAAATGTAAAAGCTGTAGCAATTGCAATTCTGGTTTAAAAAAAGTTAATCATGGCAGGTACCTTTTTAGCAATGGGAGTAAGGTCTGGCTGTGAGGCCATGCTCTGGTTCATTTGATTTAGGTCCCTGGTGTTGGTTTCTTGTACTTCGCTCTGAATGCCTTTTGTCTCTTTTCTAAGGTCCATTGCCTCTTCAACTATGTTTGTGCTGGTATTAACTTTCTTGGCTGCATCTGTTGACACTTCATAGGCATTCTTAATGGTAAGAAATGCTCCTGCAACAAACACAAGTCAAAGCCAGCTGATTTTATACTGTGAATTGATCAGAGCGTAATGTTAGTAGAACACATACACACATAAATATCTATAGGGGTGTCTTGATAAATGAACAAAGACTTATGTTTGGGTATTTTTTAATACCCAGTATCAATGTAGAAATCAAAGTTAGTACTTAAATATAATACAATGCTTTTAAAACACATTTCTTTTATTATAAACACAGCAGGCAGTCTGCTGTCTTAACAACACCTATGTTTATCTTAAAATATCTCCAAACTACAGGTACTTTTCGTTTGTACTCTTGATAACTTATAAAGTGTAAGAGGAAATGACATCACCAAGCATTAAAGTGATATTGGTCTGAAGTATTGAGGTGTTTTCTAAGTACAAGTATGAACATTTGAGGCTAGTCTTGGGCCTAAAACCCGATACCAGTGTTGGTATCATGACACCCCTAGAGAAATGATAAATAGTACACTTTAGAAAAAAACCTTTTCAACTTTATGCAGGTTCCACAATACATTTTATAATATTTCTATAATCTGTTTTCCATTCAGTTTATTTCTGATTTACAACAAAGTTCATCTCTCCCACCTATACAAAAATATTGACATACAATTAAAAATCTAATTAACAAAATGTATCAAAGGTAGACAACATTTTGCATCAAATATTCCCTTAGTTACAGTCTAACATCTTGAACAGCCCACTGGTGACAGTGGAATGGAAATACTTCCTTTTAACAGGAAGAAACCTCCAGCAAAACCATGCTAAGAAGAAACAGCAGTCTGTTTCAACCAGCTGGAGTTAGAAGATGGATTAGAGACACAAACCCAGAATTGCTAGTCCAGGTGTAGTGCAGATAGCACGTTATTGATAGAAATAACTACAATTACTGTACAAACATATAATTTAGAGTGAGTAAAAACAGCAGCAAAGTGAGAAAATATAGTCAGCTTGTCCTCCACAAGCCTAAGCCTATGGCAACATAATGTAAGTGTTTCTGACCTGCATTGCTGGGATCTATGGAGTTTTCCACTGCATTTTTTTTGGCTTTATAAGTCAAAGTTAGGCTGTCAAGCAGAGCCTGCAGTTGGTTCAGTTCAGACACCAGTTCAGGAGTTCCCACGCTGGCTGGAAGATCATTATCAACTTTATCCAGATCATTTCTGCAAGATTGTGGAGTTTGGTGAGCAGTGAAGGAAACGCATTTCATTTAAACAATGTGAAAAAAAATGTTAGGAAATAGATACACAGCAAAGAGCAAATGGTTTCTCTCGAATAACTTTTCAATCTCATATACAGCTGCAACCAGATGTTTACATACATATAAAAAGATACAGAACCATTGTTCTCACCCTCTAAGATTAAATCAGTCACAGATTTTCATATTTTGTTGTACTTTGTAACATGGCCTTTAAATTATTTGTCTTGGATCAGATGATTTGGATTTTCTTCCATGCCTTGCTCACAAATGCCTTTTCATCTATGCCTACAAATAGATATCATGGTTTGGTAATGGTCATTCAAAAACAGTGACTTTGTCAACCTTAAACCACTCTGTAACTAATTTGGTAGAATGCTTTCAGCCCATGTTGATACAGGACTTATGCCCCTTTGGAAAATGACTCTTTATTACCAGCTTCAGCAGCATCTTCACAAGGTCTTTGGCTTTTGGGGTTGACACTTCACATCAAAACTCATTCATTTCGGGAATACAGAAGACCCATCTCCACACTGAGCAGTATGATGGCAGGACATTCCAGTGCATAACTCAGAGGTAGGAAATTCTGGTCTTTAAGGCCCACTATCCTCCATGTATTACAGCTTTCTCCATCACACCTGATTTGACTGAATAAGTGATTATTAGATATGTAGAGGTAAGTCACTGAACACTGAATCAGTTGTGCTGGAGCACAGAAACATGTAAAGCATGCTTAATAGCAGCCCGTAAGGCATAGGACTGTTGCACCTTCAGATATCTGGAAATTGTACCCAAGACAAGGATGAACCATAGTTGTGAAGGTTGAGAGTTCTCTTACTGCAATATTGGCCAATTATTTTGATTTGGGGTGGCTGTGGCAGAGTGGTATGCAGGGCTTTAAGTGGGAAAAAAAAATAATAAAGCCAGTTCTAAATCAAATCCACATGAGTCAAAATTACATTTGCTTGAGTACATTTACTTTTGGGAAAATTGTACTTTTAGGAGTAGTTTTACTGCATCATACTTTTTACTTTTACTTGATTAATATTATGGTAAATGGTAAATTTACCATTTTGATTAATATTACTATGGAGAATACTCTTAATTGAGTAAAATGTCTGAATACAGGCTACTTTACTAAATGAAGAGCAAACATCTTTTATCCAAATCTGCCCCTGATACAGACACATCTACAAGTTGTTCAAAGGAGAATTCTTGTCTGAAAGCTTTGTTGATCTGATGTTAGTTTCTATCTGCTGAGCTGCTGACACTTTTGATGGTGAAAAACAAACAGTAAACAGGAAGTTGACACTGGACATATCTGTTCTATACATTGCCTTTTGAATTAGTTTAATATGTTTTAAATGAAAAATATATTTTAAGGTGTTTATTTTGTCTTTATTTGTTATTTTGTAATTATTTTTGTTGATATTTATATGTTTTTCATTTTAGTCTTTAAAATGCCAAACTTGAACATAACTTTATACTTTTTGTCTGTTTGATTACATTATTTTTTAAAAATTAAATCAGATGTTCTGCTCAGTTAGTCAGTACTTGGATAGCCTTTTTACCAGATACTTTTTTACTCTTACTGAATATTTTTTTTCCTATCATGATTTACTGTGTTTTTAGTTCTGTTCAGGTCTCATCATATGCTGTTTGTCTCCTGAAATATTTTTTGCTCAAAAGATCTTACCATAGACCTGCTGGTTTGTTCATTATTTAGTTTATTCTTGCATTTTGTTCTTTGTGCAATTCTATCTGGTTTTCTTTTCTTGGTTTATTATGTCCCTAGTTTCTCTCACATTAGTTTTAGATCACCATACCTCATCATCTTCATGTGTTTCAACAGATCTGACACGCAAGCTCTTGAGTTTTACAGCACCGGATTCCCTGTTTTCAGGTGTTGTTTTCATCTTCTGTTCTGTGTCCTGTTTTTCTGTTCCTGAGCTTAGTTTGTGCGTGAGAGGAGCACTCCTTTTTTATTTATATTTCAGCCTAAGCGGCTCAGAGCTTTTGGTCCGGGAGCATTAGAAAGGCTGACAAAACATGTCTTACAAAACCAGAAAAAGTTCCGGAATGCATCTGACTCAGGAAAAAAGTTTCGGTTTGCTGAGGGGTAAAATTGAGAAGTGGTTACTGCGTATTGTCCCATTTAAAGCACTGGTGCTAGGGGAGTCTTCCTGTAACTGGTGGGGTGCTGGTTTGATCCCCCGTTCCAGCTGACTCAGTTGCTGCGTCCACTGACACTTTACCCACCTTGCCTTTGGATAGTCAGAGGGGCCCTAGGGCAGCTCTGGCTAAAATGTAGCTCACCACAATCATTATGTGAATGAATAATGTAAAACGCATTTGAGTGTCCAAAAAAGCCCTTTATAAGACTGATAAATTATTAATTAATATTATTATTATTTTTCAATTATGTCACACAATGAAGCAGTGTGTTTCAGATGAGCCTTAAAATGTATTTACAAGTTTGTCTTGAACTCAAACATTATGAACTGAACTATCAAAACACTCCAAAGCCATGACATCATCATCATCTGGGGTCGGATTCATAAAGCTTGAGTACGCACAAAACGAGCCCAGAAACTTGCGTACGCAACAAAGGTTGTGATTTATAAAATCCAAACTTGACATAAAAAAGTGCAGTCCCTCATGCCAGCTCTGACATATGCGTACGCTCATTTTGGAGACGGGAAGCTGTGACACAGATGGTGAAATGAGGAATTATAGCCACACTGATCATGATCACTGTCAGATATTTAATTTCACTTCATAATCAAACTTAGATTTTAGATCATCTTTATCTTAAGCTTTTTTAACAGTATTATTTATGATTCTGCTGCTGAGCCATAAGGACTTTTGAAATAAAAAACTAAAATCTTAAATAAAAGTTCACGCATCTCTATCCTCCTCAGATGACTCTGACCCACAGTCTCCCTGACAAGAGACATTTCAACAGTAGATGGCCGCCTGTCCTGAGTCTGGTTCTGCTGGAGGTTTCTTCCTAATTAGTAGGGAGTTTTTCCTCTCTACTGTTTGCTCAGGATGGGAGACTGTGTTGAAGTGATTCAGCACAACTGCTGGGTTCTCCTTTAGATTGTTCTTTTTTCATGTACAGTGCCCTGAAACAACGCATGTTGTGACTTGGCACTATATAAATAAAATGAATTGAATTGAATTGAACAGCATGACAGCGAAAGGCTCGGTTCACAGTTTAGGTACCGGCGCAGGGCGCGCCCCACCCTCGCCAGTGGTGGCTGCGTTATAGCCAAAAGGTTTTCTTTTTAAAAAACGTATTTCTCACGCCCGCGGGTGTGGAGATTTGCGAGGGGCTGAGGAGCGCAGGCAGGAGGGGGAGGGTGCGGGAGAAGATTGGTGAACTTATATCTAACTTATCTGACTTATTTAATTTTATTTATTGTTTATATCATTCTCCAGGCTCTGAGAAAAAAATAAATTTGAAGCTGAGTTTTAAAAAAATTGTGAGATTGTTCTAAACATCTGTAAACCTGAAGAATTAGGGAAAATCTGTTTAAATTACAGACAATTTGTTCACAGCAGTTGTCAGCACCTGTCATCCTCCAGACGCAGGACGAAGCGCGTGTCTGAACCGACCAGTTAACATTGATCAGCTGACTTATTTAAATACACCTTAACATTCATGAGGTACTTTACATTGACTGTTTATGGTTGAGAGTGGGTGTGTAGAGGGCAGAACCTGAGGAGGGACCTTGTGCGCAAAGTCTGCCGGCCAGCTGTGAGATATTGCTTGAAAGTGTGCGTGCACACGGTTTTATAAATCTGAATTTTTTTTGGCATACGCCATTTTTGCCTTTTGGCCGTACATTCACTTTTAGTATGGTTTCCACGCAATCCTTTATAAATGAGGCCCCTCGGCTTTTCCAAATTGCTTCAAGGAATAGGAACGTCAGTGTATGTGAACCTGATACTTTGAAGACAGTAATAGAAAAATCTTTGTCTTATTATTCAAGTACTGAAAGAAGCAAAAAAATTAATTAATTCTAGTCGACCTAAAACAAAAAAGGTCTGATTGTTCACTGAGGAACAAGGTAAAGTGTCTTTTCAGACAATATATGTAAACATCTGAAATTGACTGTTTGTAGAAGAAACATGAAAGATGTATAGTTACCTGAGTTTGGCAAGCTGGAATAGGGCATTGTCAAGGGGTGTAATAGTGTTGGGCGGACGGGAAAAAGAATTCCTGATTAGTTTCAGGCTATCTTCAAGTGCCTGAATGCGAAGTCCAACAGTCTCATCATCACCTCCAGGAACAGAGGGGAATCTGAGAGATTGTTTTTCCAGAGCTAAGCTGATGTTTTTTCTCTGAAGGTCCAGGGTAAAGAAGCAGGAGGGACAGCGCTCACAGGTGGGGAAAGAGTCACAGTGTCCAGGACTGCACATGTCACAGAGAGTCCCAGTGGTGCCATGCTTACACAAACACCCCCCCGTCTGTTTATCACACACTCCTGGAAGAGTTCCCTCCACATCACACTGACATGCTGCAGGGAAACAGACAAGATAATCAAAATCAGCTACACTTTTCAAACTGTAGAAGCTGAAATTGTTGCTCAACCAGAAGAAAAACGTATAAAATAAATTATGAAATATTAAATTTTCTGTGAAAATTTAAAAACTGTGAATATTCAGTGCTGAAACAGACCCATGTGAGACAAAAAAGTGATCCTAGTGTATATTTGTTTTCAATTTAAATAAATTCAATGTAGTGCCAAGTCACAACCAACGTCTTCTCAGTTCTCTGTACAAAAAACATTCAAGTACACACATTCGATTAATGAAAGAAAAACCCTCAATGATCACAGAAATAACTAGAATCTGACACAAAGTAATAATAAATAAAAATTCTATAAAAAATAACAAATGCAAGTCAGACATTGCTTTTCAACCATGCTTCAACAGAACTAAAACTCAAGCAGATACAAGCACTTGCACAGCTAATGTTGTGCTTGCTTACTCAAATGTTGACATGCTCATTCAAATCTTGTTTTCATGTGCTCTCATTCTGAGACATATTACTCTCCAAAGGCCAGATGGATTTGAGAGGAAAGAAAAGGGATACAAATCCATAATGCCTGGTCCAGGTGCAGTTTATAGGGGCAGAAAACTATGTTATTGATATAAATAAATCCAAATACAAACACGTAGAGGAGAGTGATTAAAGACAGCAACAGAGTGAGTAAATGTGGTCAGTTTGTCTTAAAAGTAGACACAGTGTCAGCCTCATGGACAGAAACTAGAAGATGGTTCCACAAGAGAGGAGCTTGATAACTGAAAGTTCTGCTTCCCACTCTACTTTTAGAAACTTTTTAAACATTTAGCAAGTCTGCTGAAGTGGATTTCAAAAAACACAAAGGATTTGATGAGATCTAAGAGGTGGGTTTATCAAGATCCCAGATAACAAAAGCTAAATTTCTGGAAAAACTAAAATATTGCTGTGCTATCAGTGGGTGTGTTATGTGCCACTTACAAAAACTGCATGCCCAAATTATTACAGGTGCAAAAGTGGAGCAAATCACCCTATTGAAAGGAGGATTTTCCATGTGCAACTGGAGCCATGGAGGCAAATGATCCAGCAGACAGTAAATGCATTGTTGCAAGGAGCTTTTACATGAAAGGAGTGGCAACCCTCACTTCCATAACACTTTCTGGCCATGGCCAAAAAAGAAAAAAAAAGGTTTTGTTAGTTCATTTTTATTTGTCTGTCTTGAAGTTAAGTGTACGAAGCCTGTCTGCTGACATGGTAGACAAAAAAAATTAGCATGTGGCCACAAGATAATAACACGTTCCCATGTAATAATTATCTCGTGGCCACGGGATAATTTTCTGCAGTCTGCTTGAGGTTCAATCTAAAAGTATAGCCTAATATTTTAAAGAGTACTGGGTTATTTTTGAGATTACATTCAACGCCCTAGTTGAGTGTCGGTAAAATAAATTTTCACTGTGTTCCTGAATGTTACAAAACTCTGTTCAGTCATGTCATACAATATGGGTGAATGTGGTTTATCTTTCACTTAAATACTCCCATTTAGGTACGAGTCCCTCATAACAATGTCTAATTGAGTGTATTACGTGAATACAGACAGTGTATGTGGGCAGCAACCCATTTGAATTTCATTGTAATTTATCCCTAGGTTAAAATAAAATGAAATTAATTCAAATTTGTCCATGTTAACAATCAACAGTTTCTGCATGGAAATGAATGCAAAAATTAGCTATATTATTGTGTGGGAACATGTTAGTTTTGGCATGGACACATGTTATTGTCTCGTGGCCACATGATAATTATTGCGTGGGTACACATTATTAACGCATGGCCATGCAATAATGAGTGCGTGGGCATGCATTATTGTCTCAAGGCCATGTGAAAATTTTTTTTTCTACCATGTCACCGAACAGGCTCCATATCAATGTGATAATTTAACTTCAAGTGGCTGTCCATGGGAGAGATGCTAAAGCTCATCACAGCTTTTCTGGATCATGTCAAAATTTTCTTGGAAAACAAAGATGATCCCTCTCCCTGGGCTGCCACAACGATAACGTGGTGGGGAGGTTTGAGTGTCCCAATGATCATAGGAGCTATGTTGTCGGGGGCTTAGGTCCTAGGTGAGGGATCAGACAAAGTGCAGCCCAAAGACCCCCTATGATGAGTGCCACACATGGATCTAGTGTTCACTCGCCCGGACGCAGGTCACCGGGGCCCCACTCTGGAGCCAGGCCTGGAGGTGGGGCACGTTGGCGAGCACCTGGTGGCCGGGTTTTCACCTATGGAACCCGGCCGGGCACAGCCCGAAGAGGAGACGTGGGTCCCCCTTTCCATGAGCTCACCACCTTTGGGAGGGGCCGTAGGGGTAGGGTGCAATGTGCAATGGGCAGTGGCCGAAGGCGGGGACCCTGGCGGTCTGATCCTTGGCTACAGAAGCTGGCTCTAGGGACGTGGAATG
>JARVJO010080137.1:0-11244 GCA_031762555.1 Cynodonichthys magdalenae | reverse complement strand
CTCAAATCTGTCAATGCCGCAACTGGCCCAGCTAGGGTTTGGTTTATGTTGCTCAAATCTGTCAATGCCACAACTGGGCCAGCTATGGTTTGGTTTATGTTGCTCAAATCTGTCAATGCCACAACTGGCCCAGCTAGGGTTTGGTTTATGTGGCTGAAATCTGTCAGTGCCACATCTAATCCATTTTGGATTTGGTTTACATGGTCCAAATCAACCAATGCCACAACTGACCCAGTTGCTCTTCAGTTTATGTGTCCTAATCTGGCAGTGCCACAACTGACCCAGTTGTGGTTTGGTTTATGTGGTGCTAATCCATCCATGCATAACCCACATTTAGCAAACCACATCTGGGCCACCAAACGACCATCATTCTTTGCAATCTCTGGGCCAAGTGTTAGTGGACTGTTTGGGCCAGAACTGGACCAAACAAGTGTTTCTCTTTGAGTGCTCTACTGTGTACACATGTACACACAAACAGTACATTCATAGGCATGTCATACATACTGATGAGCCAGCAACTAAAAAAATGAGAGTAAACTATTTTTAAAGCGACAGTGCTGACAGCAGATCTTATCCAGTGTGGTTCTGGTTCTGAATCTCTGGGCTGCATCTTCAAACAGCACATCTCCCTGCAGCCTCGGCAGCACAGCAGCTCAGAGGATATTTTTAGATGATCTCAGAAACCTTGTGGTCATGCAAGAATTAAGAAACCCAAGCAGCGGACAGCTCTTTCAAAGCTTTATATTCCAACTACAAAAACTTCAAGATTCAAACTTCAAATCCCAGCAGCTTTGTCTAAGAGTTTTACCCAAAAAGAAAAGAGCAAAGCTTTAATCTCTGAATGTGCAAGATGGTGGGAAAACCATTCAAAAGTTGCTCAGTTTCTGTGCTTTTTCTTCCTTTTTATTTATTTATTTTTTTATATTTGGGTTACTGATACACGAATCAGTATCAAGCAAATTGGGTCTGTTTAACAACATAATTCACTGGTTTGTGTTTTTTAAATATAAAATAGTCTATTTTTAAAACAACTAGCTTTCAGCCTGGTCGATCAGACTTGTGCCCTTTTCTCCAAACCTCATGCTCTTTGACTAAAATCAAAGCTGATATGGAACCAACTAATGATAACTTTTTAACATAACAGCCCGTCAAATATAACCAGACTATCTCCTCAAAGTAAACACAACAATCATCCATTTTTTATAGATATTTGATCCTCTGCAGGGCTGTGGGCAACAACAATGTAACCTTCAACATCCAAAAACATCATATCTTTTAAAGCTCAAGTTCCAAATAAAATGAATAAATAAAAAAAGATTAAGTTTTTAACAAGTCTCCAAGTGAGTCAAGTTTTAAATATGACTTCCACAAATACACAAAACTGCTGAAAGTATAAAGAAAAAAAAGAAAACAAGCAGCACGTCCCCCTGCTGTACGTCACACGGCTGACCAAGAAGATGCCCTTTCACAAGTGTGTGAGAACTCATCCCTTCTTCATCATCATCACTCTTTCTTCATCCTCACCCGTCATTCACTGCCGCTCTAATGAGATCATCCTGACACGCAGCATCAAACTGCAGAGTAGCTGACAGGAGGAAGTCAAAGAGACTCACCGGGGGTCTCACTCTCATCCTTGGACCCCCTTGTCAAGGACAGTTTTAAGAATAAAAACTTGTGCAGTCGTTCTCACCCCTGCTTTAAGCTGTTTAAGCTCCTGCTGCCTGAAAAAAGATCAAATCAAATCAGGAATGAACAGAACGTGCAACAGCAACTATCCTCTGGCAGCAAGGCGGATAAATTCAAAGTGAGACTCATCTGGGCAAAAGAAATGCAAACTAATTTTTATGTAAACAATGTCAAGAATACGACCTTCTTTGTTATTAAAGTAATGTTTTACAAACCAAAAGAAAACTTTATTGAAACTTTCAGGAATTAATCATTGGATTTGCATCTACAATGGATTAATATTTGGTCCTGACCCATCATGACGTCTGCCACGACCAGTCCACCTTAGAAAACACAAAACCCAGATGTTGTGTTAAACTTTGCTGTGGTGGTAACTGAGAGTCATCCACATCACATACAAGTACCACTTATTGCGCAAGAGCTTTGCTTAAAACTCTGCTGTTGGCATCAACTTTATCTGTTAGCAAAATATCTTAAAAACCACTGGATATATTTTCATGAAACTTTTGTAAAGTAAACATTTGATGAACATCTACAGGTTAAGATTAACTTTTGAAGTCAATTTAATTCAAGATGGCCGCCACAGCTTACCTACATTACCCAACTTCAAAATGTCTACAATTTATTCAGTTTTACAGATGTGTATTTAAAATTAGACTTGGTAGTAGCTAAGAGGCATTCGCAACACATACTTTGTTTGTGACAGCTTGAGACTGTATAACGTTGTGGTTTTTGACCAAAATGTCGACGAGTCTAAATCTGATAGAAGGGGGATCAGCATTTTTTCTTTCTTTTTTTTTTTTTTATCTCTTAGCAGAGTTATCTTTGCAAACAGACAAATCTGAATTTTGTTTTTTATGACCCAAGAAATGGAAGGATTTAACAGCTGGTTATGTTACAGACACATTAGCTTTATTTTCTGTGTTTTGACTTTAATTGTTGCTGATTTACAATTATTTTTCTGAGTTTAGTTTAGGCTATTTTCAGTTTCCTTGTTTTAGCCATTGTTTCCCTCAGCTCCCTGGTTTCCCTCGCAGCTGCAGCTCATCTGCTCATTAAGCTCACCTGCTCCTCATTACAGTAATTGCCCCTCCCTGCATTTATACAGAGTCATGGTTCACTTCTTAGGTTTTTCTTTAATCCTGCTTCGTCTTAAGTGTTTAGTTTATTACGTTGCTGCTTTGTTGACCGTTTTAGTTTCCTGAATCCTCATGTTACTTCAACGTCTGTAACAATAAACTAACCTGAGATACATTTTCTAACCATTAAAAAGCTCAGTGACGCTCAGTCAGCAGCAGCCTGTGACCTTTCACAAGATAGAATGGAAACAGAAAATAAATAAATGCCCTGTGATTTTTCTGCGTTTAAACCTGAAATGTGCAGAAAATCCAGTGGGTTTTGATCAAAGTTGTCAAAATCCAACCTGTAAATTTCTGCTTTTATTTCTTTTAAACTATAAATCTTAAACCAGCTTTAGACAACTACATTTATAAAAACCCTCTTCTTTTAGTTGGTTTTAGGAAAGATATCTTACAGCGGTACATCATTTTGATGCACTCAATAGTGCTGTGTTATGTCATTGTGTCAGTGTTTTATTCAACACACACACACACACACAGCCATTTGTTAATTATTTTTGCCGGATTAGAAGCTTTTTCTCGGTGTTGTCTCAGATCACGACACAGGCTTCAGAAAGCTGCTTTACAATAAGTCTCCCAGCAGGGTGTTAAAAAAAAGAAAAAATCTGAGCGAAAAATAAATCCTTTTGATCTTAAATATTTTATTCAAATCTTGTTTTAGTTTTGATGTTTGATTGTCGGTGAAAAACAGCCTAAACACATTCATAATCAATCCCTTTCCTGATTTTAACAGCTTGCTGCTTCATCTGATGCAGATGTTTTCAAAATGTGTAAAACTGAATGAGGATCTGTGAAGGCCTTTTATCAAGACAAGAACCCTGAAACTGAAGACTTTATTGTACTTTACGAAAGGTGAAATATGCTGAAATGGTGACATTTTTTTGTCATTTGTGCTCTTCTGGTTTGAGAGTTCTTGTAGTTTGGTTTCGACATAGCTATTCTGATTTTATTTTAGTTTTGCACAAAAACTATTGTGTGGGTCAGAAATCTGAAGTGCAGGGTTAGAGTGGATTTTTAAAATGTATTTATTTATTTATTTATTTATTTATTTATTTGTATTTCTGCCAGTGTAGACAATAAATAGTTTTGAGAAGCAGTTGACTGTGGCAATGAGGAAGCATGAAAATGTATAAATAAAGACACAAAGAGCTAATTTGTGGAAAGAGGAAACAAGTTCAAGTAAAAAGAGGTGGTCAGAGAGGGCTTGATCCAGGGACAGCACAGAGATGTTTATCAGAGGCTGGAATCTTCTCTAACCCACAGGACCTAAGATGCAGGCTGTGTATGAACTGGACTGGAGGTCCCACCAAGGGTTTCATTCTCACACCCACTCATTCAAAGACATACAAGATAGACGCCATATTCCACTCACACTCCCCATACACACTCTATACCCCCCAGGTCCAGGACATGCGCCCGCCCCCTACGGAGGGCAGCCCACATCTGAACCCAGGAAGTAGACCCATTCATTCCGGGGTGGAGAGGTGTAGACAGCCAAGGCTCGGCCCGGGCTGTACCGGGGCGACTGGCCAGCCCCCCCACCACAGTGAAGCCACGCCCCCGACCACCCCCACACCCCGCCAAGCGAACACCCCCAGTCGACCATCCACAGGACTCCGGCGGCAATCCCGGCCAGTGGGTCAACCATGGTGACCAGGAGCCATGATCCGGGAATCCACACAGCCCCAGGGGAGCCGGAATGCCAGCCCCGCCCCCGGCAGCCCCCAAGCCCCGAGTCCACCCACAGCCTAGGCCCCCACCAGACATTCCGCCCCTCCTTTGGACCCCATCCCCAGATGTCAACAGGGAACAGGGAAGTGAAGAAAAAAAAAGGGTGAAAAAGACCCACACACACACCTCCACCCTCAGATGTGCTGTTGATGCATGTTTGTTAAATAATGCGATTAAAATGGGGAAGAAGAAGGGGCAGAGACCAGCATGTTGCTAGTTCTCCCCCCACCCCAACTCTAGCCCACAACCCTAAATTATTTATTAAAATAATTTAAATCATTTATTTTTATTTCTGATGGCAATGTTCTCTCAATATTGCCAAAGAAAGTTGAGTTTGCTTAAATAATGTCACGATGGACTCATTTGAAAACTACCACACAACAGGATTTACCCAAGGACTTTAAACTGAAGGAAACTTCTGTCCCTATTGTTCCTCGCAAATCTGCAGATGGTGGCAGTAAGTGATGTATTGTGTGTTTAGTGTTGCTGTGGTGTGAACATGATTTGTCATTTAGCACAAATTAACCGCTCTGCTGAGATACTACAGAGGAGGCGAGCTTCGCGTTTGACATGTCTGTTTCATGGTCGTTTCACTGGAGCCTCCAGGCTGCTGCGCCACAGCGTTTGTTTCGCCACAGCGTTCGTTTCACCACAGCGCTGGTGACATGGAAGCCTCCAGGCTGCAAGTCTCGGACCTTGACCTCCTCTCGGTTTGTCTTTGTCGGCTCCAGGGATCGGCGAAGGACGCGCGTTTGCCTCCCCAGCACCAATGTGCCTGACTTCGGTCAGAAGCTCCAGTCTGTCCGTACCAAGCCCTGTGGGTGGCTGCAGTTCAGGCAGCCTGTCTACTCCTGTTGTAACATTGTACATTTATTTTTACGTTTCTGAAGTTCTATCATAAACGCCATGTTGGGAGGGTGGAGCTAACGTAAACAAAAGGTTGGGAGGGGGGTTGCCATACCTTATGCATAACAGCACGTTCTGAAGAGAGCCCAGGAAAGCAGAACTGAAAAGGATCAAATTTCTCTATCTGAGATTCATTTAGTGAAATAAATAAAATGAACATGTTTTGTATAGCTCACAGATGTATCCTAATTTGTTCTAGGACCCCCATAATTGGTCACCTTTAAAGATGGCATGTCACAACTGGTCCAGTTGTGGTTTGGCTAACCACATCTGGGCACAGAAGGGTTTATCGTGTCTGGATCAAGTGTTAATACATTGTGTGGTCCAGAACTGGGCCAAATACTGCTTTTTGGGTAGAATTTGTCAGAAAGCGACACAGAAACAACTACTAGTCTGCCGATCACTGAAAGGCTACTGTGACACCAGGATGAAGGAACACAAGAATCTCAAGAAATACCAAAGACTGAAAAAGGAAACAGAAAAGTTGTAAAATAGCGAGGCCTCGACTGGAAGAGTGGTTCTGACAGATCCAACCTCCGAGATCTCTGTCTTAAAGAGCTAAAATACTAAGCAGAACCTTCAAATTTCTGGGCCTCTGATAGATGACCTGAGCTTAAAATGAAAAGTGTAACCGCCCGTGTAATAAAGGATCAAAGAAGTGCTCACTAAAAAGTACAAGTGCAAATGACCCTATAATTTAAAACCATGTATAAATTTACAGTTCAACCGTTTTTAGACAGGTTTCCGTCTCGCTTTAGTTGCAGAAAACGTGGTATTTTTCTGCCTTACACATAAAAATTTCATGTCATTCTTTGGGATTCTGCTTTTAGCTCATTGTGAGAAATGTGAAGCCTTAAACGCCCGTCTGTAACGGCTCATTTGGCGTTGACTGATTGATGTTAACACGTTCATATTTAGATTTGAAAAGCTCACATTTGAGTGTTATTTTTGCAGACAGACGGAACTTTTATCGCAGGTGACTTACAGAAAAAAACACATCAAGCTTCTGATTAGGGTGACAACTCTATCTTCTGAAACGTGACAACACCATAGCTTTATTAAGTTATTAGCAGGCATTGTGACACAGCTCTGAGCTGTATCTGTTATTAGATTTGATCAGTTTTATTGCTCACACCTTCTGATCTTCACCCATCTTTAAACAGCTTCTTGTCTTTCTTGGTTGTTGAAGTGATTAGCCTTTGTCTCCCAGTGTTACAACGATGAGATTAGATTTGCACTTCAGGACAAATGAGTCATTTTCATGTTGTTGAATGAGTTGTAAAAAAAAAAATCTTCTAGTTTGACACTTGTGAATGTTAAACACCGATCCTCAACATAAATGCAATGTTTCCTTTTGTTACTCAAAGTGTCTTATTCTTACAAAATGTTTATTTTTTAGTCTAATTTCAGATCACAGCTATTTCTTGTTATGGAAATGGATGAATTGGTTTCCAAATGTGTAGTAACAAAGTACATTTACTTTGTTACAGTCCTTTTTGAGGATTTTTAATTTTACCAAGTAGGATGGTGACCTTCCAGAACCAGGACTGGACATCAATGAGTTAAAAAGACTGAGGTTTGATGGGGGAAGTGGCTGCAGCTGTGACTGGTGAACCGGGGGAACAGGTGGAGGTGAGCTGGAGGGGGAAGTGGCTGGAAGAAGAACACAAGAACTGAAAACACAGAAACTGTCACCAAACAACCTAAAAGTCAGATTCTTCCAGTGACAAATACCAAGACTTAACCTGTTGTTTTCAAACCTACATGACCTTTTCTGCAGTTAGATAAAACTACGAATAAAGTTAAACTTGATGTCGTATGTTGGGCTTTATGATCTTTGAGTCCAGACGGCTGTTTTCTGTGAGCCATAAATTTTTAAAGCTGATTTTAAAGCCTTTGAGTTTTTTTCTTTTATCTTCCCTTAAATTCATTCGGTGGACATAAAGAACAGAACAGAGCATAAGTTCAAGTCGAGACAGAAAGTCAATCAAGACCAGCGAACAATCAAGAGAAAACTTTTAAAAACTTGTGTTTTTCATTTTTCATGCTCTGTTATGGATTTAGTGAAGCTAAAACTGTCAGCTCATGACGTTGCTGCACGATCCACAACACATTTGAAAGTATGCAGCCAATTACAGCTAAAATTAGCATCAGGAGATGATTCTGATCCTTTAAAACACTGACGACGTGTTTGAATGGTGATTAAAGCCTTTTTCTCGTGACTCCGTGCTGCATTCAGTCTCACCTGCTGGTCTCATTTTCTCTGATTTACCTCAGAGGTTCATCTGCCTTTTTCATTTCTTATAAACAATAGATCTTTACTTCCTGATAGAAACACCTGTGGAAAACCAGGTGGAGTCTCATCACTTCATTTGTATTCAGCACACTTGCACTGCAACATTAGCATCAGTAAATGTCTGCACGCAGGTTATGATTGCAGATTAATTGTCATTAAGGTGGAACATGTCAATCAGATGTAAACTATAAATATAATGTTTGTTTTTTTTCTGTCACTAAAATGAGAATGTAAGAATTAAATGAAAATGTTTTGGTTTTTTTTTTTTATATTTTGAGGGGAGTTCTTCGAACAAATTTTTTGTAGACAGTGTCTTACCTGCAGTAGAAACTACCAAGCACTTTATCAGTTTCAAATGTTGGGCAGAAGATTTCTCAGAGGAGTCGAGGGGTCTGCAACCTTTGCAATCAAAAGATCCATTTCCTCCCCTTAGATCATTAAGGAAGTGTCCAGAGCTGCAAAATGTGTGGTTATCAACTGGTGGTCCGTGGGCCACTTTGAATTTGTTGAAGGGGTGATTTTCTGGCCAGTAGGGGTGAAATTATACAACCAAATATGTAATGAATTTATTGTTTTTACGCTTAAGGAAAAAATACCTTATTTGTGTAAGCAAGAAAAGATTTCCAAATAAAAAGTTTATTACAAATTTAATTATTAAAAAAAAAAGAAACTATTAGCAAGATGTTTTAGACCTCATGTTAGTTTTGATCAAAGCTTCAAAGAGCCACTGGGACCAAAGAGCCACATGTGGCCCCAGAGCAGATTGAGGACCCCTGGTCTAAGTGGTTTAAAGCTGCTTTAGTTTACAGATTAAAAAAAAATAGAAATAAATAGAAACCCTTTTATTACTGACATTTTACCATTAAATAGTTATTCACAAACGGTCTGTGATTATATCAAAGACGAAGTCTGTCTGTGTGACTCTTATCTTGAAATACATTTGGTTCTAATATGTGAAGATATGTGTTTTGTTAATTTGTCAGTATTTTTTGTGTATTATGATTAGAATTGTTTGTTTTATGATTCTAGCGTTTATCTGTTTTACTTTTGTTTCCTCTATCTTCATTCAGTCAATTTTGATCCCTCTGATTAGCTCAGCCATCATCCTCATCCTTGATCTGCTCCACAAGGTTTTTTTGTGCTGCCTCGCCAACATTTTGCTGGGGGGGTGCAGTGCCACGTGTCATACATGGGTCCAGTCTCCTGCTAAATCTGTGATATAATCCTGTCAGGTTGTAATAAAAAAAATTTAAAAATGGATGTAGCAACTCTCTGGATGGAAAACAGATGGAGTCTGAGTGGAGCTGGAAGTATGGATATTTAATTTCTTCTACTACAAACTTTCAGAATCTAATTTATCTGGCAAATGAACAGCTTTGATGCACTTAATCAGAAAATCAAGTGCTTTGATTTTTGAAATAATCTCAAATGTGACATTTTGCTCCCTGCTCATGATGTACCTTGTCTTTTCCTTTATTATCCGTTTTTTAAAATGAACACTAAATTAAATTCCAATTGATATCTATGGCAATAAAGTTAAGATTGATTTGATTTTTAAGGTTTAGTGCTGTGTAAAGCCAGTCAACCAAAGACTATCTTGATTTCAGTCAATTTGTTCCCACTTTCAGTAGTAGATTAGTCATCAAAAACTACTAATAAAACCTATTTGGTACAACAATAAAACTCTTGGTTTGATTAATATAGATTTCCTTTCTGACCTTCTGTGCTGTCAGAACCCATCTGAAAAGATCCTGCAAGAGACGGAACATCACCACGAACAATCTCCGGTTCACTGGAGACCAAGAAAAAAGAAATGAAATGCCATAATTGTATTTTTCCCCCTCCCTTCAGAGCCCAGGAAGAGGACAGAAAATGTCCTTTCATTGTTGCTGCCTGACGCATCAGCAGCCTCTGATCTGAAACTGTGGAGTGGTCACTTATGGAGAGAGGAGGGATGGTGCTGGAGGTTCTGCTGGTTTTGTTCCTTCCTCTTTCATTAATGCAACAACACACATCAAAATAATTCTGTTGGACTACATTCAATATTTTTCCTCACCTGGGTGCAATCACCTAGAATGTTGTATTTTTTAATCCATAATAAAGGGATTTTCAACGTTCCTGTAGAAAGAAGACATCTAAGATCTGACACATTCCTGACCTCATCATCGAGTGTTTCTTTGTGAATACCTGAGCTTGAAGCTGTCATCCTGACACTTTTTACAGGTTCAGCAAACATCATGGAGAAAACTGGTCAAACATTCTGTTTGTCATCACTTTAAAATAGATGATTCCTTCTGCTGGCTCATGTGATCATGACAGCTAATAGCAATTTTATTAATCATATTGTTTTATCAGTTTAATTGGACTGCATTTTTAGCAGTCACTATCTTACCTGTAGCAGACTATATTGTTTCATATATTTATATATTAGATCTTAGATATTTTGCCTTTTCTATATATTGTTTTCTTCATCTGCAAAACAAACATACAAGTGAAGCTCAAAAATGTTGAATATTGTGAAAAATGTTTTTGTCAGTTCAGAAAGTGAAACTCCTATATAGATTTATTACACACATATTAAAATATTTCAAATATTTATCTCTAATAATTTTGATTATTATAGTTTACAAATAATGAAAAAAATAAAAACAGCATCTTGGACAATTAGCGTATTACACAGGCAGCTTTTGGTACTTTGGGAAGGAGACTAGTCTTAAATAACTCTAGACATAGAATCAAATCAAGCCACTCCTGAACTAGGGACAACATCAGAAGTGTCTCACCTGCGTAGACAAAGAACTGGACTCAGTGGTACAATGTCCACTTTTCAGATAAAAGTCATTTGGTAATCCAGCTCCCAGAGTTTGGAACAGGGGTGTCAAACTCAGTTCCACAAAGGGCCAAAAACTCAAAAATTTGTTATCAGGAATTTTCCACAGTCAGTGAAGATTTGAGCCAAGTCTTCTGTTGTTGTTGGTCCACTGGGTTTCATCAAGTCCACAGTCAATCTTGGACATTTTAAATCACTTCATGCTTCCTTCTCTTGACCAGAAGAAGCTGAGCTAATTTTCCAGCAGTACTTGGATCCTGCCCACACTGCTAAAGGTACCAAAAGCTGCTTATTTAATATTCTAATTTTCTGAGACACTGAATTTGTTTTTCCATTATTTGAAATTCATAATAATAAATGCTTGAAATATTTCACTCTGTGTAATGAATCTTTACATAGCACCAAAAAGTAAGTAAATTTGTGTTTGGGAAAATATTTCTTTGTTGTAACAAAGTTTCTTGGCAATACATTTTATACTGTGCACCGTATGCAAACTGTAACATGGCTTAATTGTTAAGCAAGTTATTGAGTTACATGGAATATGATATCATTGCTCTTTGCCACGACACTTAAAAAGGCCCAGGGGTCGGATTTATAAAGCTTGCGTACGCACAAAACGAGCCCAGAAACTTGCGTACGCCACTTTTCACGCAAAG
>JARVJO010080052.1:0-16171 GCA_031762555.1 Cynodonichthys magdalenae | reverse complement strand
CAACTCAGGACAGGTGAGAGTAATTAGCGCTGTCATCCAATCATAAGTGGGGAGGCAGGAAATACTGAAATGCCTCATGAAGAACCATAAATTACTAATATAAACCCATGAATAAATGAGGATTATTATACATGTCCACTCCATATGGAATGGAGGGAGGTACTGATGGTTAGTGGGTGAACTGTTCATTGATACATACCTGTCAAGAACTTTGTGGACAAAGTCTTTAGTGTTTTTCCTTCCAATTCTGAATATCTGCAGAACCTGTTGGAATAAATCCATAAAGTTCAGTGACACTCCCAACAGAACCTAACAGGGTTTGATTCCACTGCGCTGGAGTGTTATTCTAGGCTGTCTTCCAGACTTGTAAAACCTACCCGTGTATTTAATGTTTGAGAGTTACAGAGTTGCTCCTCCTCCCTGTTGAAATCGTCCATCGTCTCCATCCTCTCTATATGTACAGCTGATGAGGGAGGCTGTCCTTTCTGGCCATTTCTGATGTCAATCAGGAGGTTGAAGACCTTTTGCTGAAACACTGAAATAGAAAAACATTTGTCAAAAACAGTGGTTATTTTCCAATAGTTACGCTACCTTGTAGTTTGACAATTATTTTTTGGGAAATAAATGATGCCAACTTACCATCACGAGGCAATGGTTGAGCCCAGCTTCTATTATCTTGTCTGGAGGTGTTGTCATCTCTCCTGGAGGCATGATAACGGGGCCTGGACACGGACCTGGAGGTGTGATCCATGGGCCTGGATCTCAACCTGAAGTTGTCATCGAGACATCTGGCCCTGATGCTGGATCCACTGCATGACATACAGTACCATTCCAATGTATCTGAATTACTTTGACATAATCACTGACATATCAAGACCATAAAAAAAGTTGAAGTTATTGGTACAATAGAGCCAGGAAACAAACTCAACAAGCTAACTGCTAAAGATGTGGTGCCTTTTCTGGTTTCTTTACCTGTTGTTGCGATAGTCATCTCGAATTGCATTACCGCCAGAACTGCGTACTTCATGTCGAGATCCTGAAAAAAGAGTTGAGCTTCATTTCACAGAGCCCGATAAAACAAACAATAGTTTAAAACGTAATGAGATGTAAACTCACAGGGAGTTGACAGGTCCTCGCGCTGAGGCACTGTTCTTGCATATTGAGGGCCTAAAAACAAGATTATTATTCAGCAATGCAAAACTATAAATATGAAACAAAAAAGCATTAGCTGTAACAAATTGTAAAGGCAGGGAAACATTGACACCCAGTAAGAGTGTTCACTTCCTTGAGGACCATTAGAATTCTCCACAAAGACAAGTTATAAAATTATTAAAAAAAAAAAAAGATGCAATTGGGTCCATGTATGAATCATAACCAAATTGGACTGGATGAGTGGAACAAGGTAAGATGTAAATAAATAGACATTTTGCCTAGTAGTATAACAAATTACAGAATATAAAGATATTACTCAGCACCAGGACAAACAAAATCTAACTTTTCTGCACACCAAGAAATTCCAAGCACTCAAAAACTGAGGTGAAAAAGTGAATTGTGCATGAAATGTCATCTTAGCTGATATGACTAGTCAAAACCAAATTTCAGAAGTGTAATTGTTGTGGTATGAACGTTTCCTCCCACACACCAAAAACATTAGGTTAACTGTTAGGTTAATTGGTAACTCTAAATTGTCCCTTGGTGTGAGTGAGAGAGTGAATGGTTGTTTATCTCCAAGTGTCTCTGTGATGGACTTGTGACCTGTCCAGGGTGTACCCCGCCCCTCGCACTGTGACCCTGAAAACAAGAAGCGGGTACAGATAATGGATGAATGGATGTGAAGGAAAGTTTGGAATTGATAACTGAATGTTAGATGCACTTTTGTATTTTATACTTTCTGATCATTGCAGCATTAAGGCTAAAACAGAGAAAGCGTTGGTGTGTGTTATCCTGTGTATTGTCTGTAGCCTAAACAAAAATGAGTTACGTTCCGACGTCTGACCTAAGTTACTGCCTTCAGGGGTGTAACCAGGAAGAGATGTACATTATAAAGTAATTCATTATTATAGAGGGGAGAAAAAAAGAAGTGTTTTTAGAAGTTGTTGGTGTTTAACAGAGGCTCTGTAAGATTCAGATGCTTTCTTTGGGTTTTTAGCTCAAGGCCTTATACTGAGGCCTGTGCTGAATGCTGGGTTGTGAAACTGGAGTCAGAACATAAGAATGAAGTTTTGAGAAGAATCCAAGTGGGTCCTGCTATTATTCAGACATGCCATTTTGAATAACTCATTATTTCTACAGATGGATGGAGTAAGCTTCATTAGTCTAATTAAACAGACCTATCAAAAGGTGATTTACTAACTATTGTCAATTAACATATGTATGAAAACCAGTCACTTCAAATTCTGTTCTGCCTTTTGGTTTTGGTTCCTCATCCATTAATAAATTTCTGGAGGTGCCACGGGAAAAGGAAGGTTTATAGAACATTTGTAAGACCTGCTATAATTTGAATAAGGAAAAACAGGTGCAGAGATGTAGTTGTTAGGGTTATTAAGGAGTGTCTAAAAAGGATGGGATGAGAAATGTGTGTATCAGAGGGACAACTCAGTTTGAAGAGAAGACTGTTGCCGTTTAGCTCCTTTAGATGAGTTGCTCCTTTCCACTGTGGCTCACAACCTATTGTACACTCATGGAGATCGGATCGTAATGAAGATATTTGATTTTATAAAATCTACTGAATCTGGTTGTATTGTGGTATAACTGAACTGACTGTATCTGGACCTTATGGATTGAGCTTGACAGCAAAAATATCAAGACAAAACAGGACACATTACTGTTTTTTGCTGAACAAAATCAGTCAAACAACAAGATAACAACGACAGACCATTTTTTTCTTCAAATCATTTTATAGTGACAGTTTTTCAAACATGTACAGAACCCATTGCTACCCATTAGAAACTCAAAATCGTTCACCAGTTGGTTTTAAAACATGCAGTGATCTGTAATGGTCTGTCTATTCTGCTTTGGTTTTTCTAGTGTTTTCAGTGTTTCCCTGTGTATTTCTCCCCTGCTGTCAGTCATTCCTCCAGCCCCGCTCACCTGTTTCCCCTTGTGTCTCCTCCATGTGTTTCTCATTGTCCCTCATTAGTTTGCCTTTATATTCTCTGTTCTGCCTCAGTTTGTTGGATAATTGTGCTGTTTTCCCTGCCAGTGTGGCGTCTTCGTGTTCCTTGTAGATAACGTGAGTTTTTTTTTTTTCTTGGTTCAATAAAGCCTTTGTCCTTTAAACTCTGGATTTTGCCTGTGCCCTGGGTCGATCTCTGCCTGACACCTTACATGATCATCAATAAAAAAAAAGGGACGAAGATGAACTTCTTATTAATGTCACAAATACAGTGTGTTCAAGTAATGCTGTTGTGAGAATTGAGATCTCAAGTTTCTTTACGGATTGAAGCCTCATTCACGGGAATGAGGGCACTGTTCTGGTTTCCAACCCTCATCTGCGGTCATGAGCTCTGGATCATAACCAATTGAAACAAGACCCCGGATACAAGCAGCTGAAGTGAGGAAGAATTTCTGGCCTGGGAACACCCCGACAGGAGGCGCTGAAGAGTGCTGCTTGGGAGAGAGATGTCTGGGTTTCCCTGCTGGACGTGTTTCCACAACCCGACTAAGGGTTCTAGATTTTTTCAATTTCCTGATTAGACAAAAGTAAATCAATTTCTTACATGAATAAAAAATATAAAAAACTTGCACTTTGATTACAGAGGGAGATAAATTTGTGATGTTCTGAACAAAGTTGTATCAGGATAATCTGTGCTTCTACTTTTGACCTTTAGTCTAAAAAAAAGGCCACTAAAGCCAGTACTACTTTAGGTTTCATGGACCACCAATCTGTTCTTATTGAAGTGAACAATGACAGAAGACAAGAACTTGGTGGTCCATTTGGCCTCTGAAGTTTGCTCTTGAACTTTGAAACATTTGTTTAGATTACATTTTCATTCATGTATTTTAAACAGTTTTACAAAGTAAGGACCCTTACCTTTGTTGGGGAAATGGATTTTTCTCCCAGCTCATTGAATGGAGACATCAGTAGACTTCTGCCTAAAAGTGTAGAAAATATTAACAAAATGTAATAGTCAGCTCAACTTGCAGTGAGTATTATAAATGTATTAAGCTAATTAGATGATGCCTGTTCTTCCATCCTTATAACACAGCTATTTAGACCATTTTGTGAACAAATGTGCAAAGCGGCCAAGCTCACACGCCGTTCGATACAAATGCTGAGGTTGCTATGGAAACGCCGTTGACATTGATCAAATTCAACAAGCTCAAAAAGCAGATTTATAGTCTAAAGATGTTTATGAAAAATTTTAAAAGATCTTAATGGAAAGTTTAACAAATCAGTTTACAGCATATATATGGGGTCTGCATAATGGCGTAAATTGACTGGTTGAAATTGCTCAATGCCAAAGGTGTCTCCACAGAAACCTCTGCGTTTGTATTAAAAGATGTGTGAGCTCGGCCGCTTTGCATATTTGTAACAACGAAATGGTCTATTGTAACATTTGATTATAATACGTGAGTTCAGTTCTGCTTGTCTGATAGTTCTCATTGTCATGAATCAAACAAGACTCTTGTCTTGTTTCTTCCATAACTCAGTTCTAATACCCTTGACATATGACAAATTGAAATTATTATCATTAAGGTTTTTTTTCATTGTTATAAATCTACTGCTATTCCTGGAAGCTTTGGGGAAACCCCATACAGAATAAACACACTACAAAGACAACAGTATTTGGCTATATCTGTCAACCATTCAATTCAGGGTTTTCAGTCAGAGTTAAGACCTTTTTTTAGTGGCAACACACTGTGGAAGGCTCTTTTGTTTTCCAGTGTGGCTGTACCCCATTGCACAATGCAAAAACTATTTCCAAACTAGTTTATGACTTCAGTGTGGAAGAACATGACTGGGGGGCAGCATAATGGCACAGCTGGCAGAGCTATTGCTTCTCAGCAAGGAGTTTGCATGTTCTCCCCACACACGTAGGTTTTCTCATGGTACACACTACACAGGCCAAAATTGGCACGTTAGGCAAGTTGGTAACTCTTGGTTAGTCCCTAGTAGAGATGTGACATTCACAAACGATCCGAATCTTTTGAACGGTTTCTTACAACAAATGCTAGGAATCAAGTCTTGGGCAGTAAAAAGCCGTTTGTAGTTTTATCATTTTCTCTCTCAGGTCCCATCTTGTCCACATCTGCAGTATGTTTACCAATAAATGTAATTGGTTTTCCATTTTATTGGCTGATTTGCAGAGGAGTAAAACTGATTTATAATAATTTGCAAATCAGTTTTTAACTTTTAAAACAATTTTTGTAGGTATTTTTTTTTAACATTTTGGGTCTTTTCTGAGTTGTAATATGTGCCCAATCACATCAAACTGAGAATTAGGTCAAATTTGGTCAAAATGATCTGAGCCCATTTTCAGATTCCAGACTTTTTAATCTACATTTTGCTGCCTCATCTTGATATCATGAATGGTTCCTGTTTGATTTGTCTTCCTAATCAGATATTTGGTTTGAATCCCATTTTAAGTTATTGTAAAGAGGAATTTTTGGATGTCATATTAAAGAGGAAACATCAAATTTGGATATTAAGATTTACCAGCTGAATTCATTCAAAAGGATCCACTGATATTTATTCATTATACTTTGACAAAATGCAATTTTTGTGACTTAATCCTTAGTTCGATGTGATGGGTCACAACTGTATGTCAATGTTTCAGATAGTAAAAAGCATTAGAATGAGGAGCATAAGGAAATAATTGAAGACAAACTCATAGCTGGAAAAATAAGCATGATTTTTCTTTCAGAAAGTTCCTGACACTGCTTGATAATTATTCTAAGTTGTCTTTTGGTTGTGAAAATGCTAAACCTGTCACACTGAACGACTGCAAACCACTGGTTCCAGCTTTTGTGCAAAGATTTTCTTACGAATCAACATGATGGAACATTTTGGTCAATAATGGTTTATGATGTGAACCAGTCATAAAAGGTCCCATCCTGTTAAGGTTAGATTTTCAATTGTCTCCGTTACTAGAAGCACTTGGTTAAAACACAATCACGCTGACTGCTCAGGATTCAAACAAAATGGAAATTTTGGTAGTTGTGCTGAACCTTGTGCAAATACAAAGTCACAGAACAACTTTGCCAAAAATAGCAGACTTTAAAAAATTTTATTAAAATGTGCATTTTGTGGAACTTTTTTTACAGGGTCACCAAAAGATATGGTCATATATCAAACTGGACAAGAAATAATTAAAGTACGTTTCAGGACTGTATGATGCCAGTTCAGTGACATTGAATTAAAAAAATGTACCTCATTACTAGCAATACTTTGTTAGTAATAATAATTTGTTTTGAACGGTTCAAAAGTAGTCTACCACACACATATGTGGTGTATGTTCATAGTAGGCCATTTAGATGACAATGAACACTCTAGGTATGTGTTGGAAAATGGCTTTTGTTTTTTTTTTACTGTATTTCTGAACACAACATATCTTCGACTACTTCTGCAGCTAAGGCTCGGTGTGTGTGTGAGAGTAGCCTGCTTTGAGCGTTGAGCTCCAAAAGAGGAAAATAAAGCTTTTTGGACAAATACAAGTCCAGTGTACAACCTGTGTTTTGTAGCGGCAACAAATAATACCAAGAATTACTTCACGCCTAACGTGACTGAAGTACAATATTATTTCCGATGTTAAAACAAAAACTCAATGTCCATGTTTTTTAACCATCTTTACATGGAAGTGCCTGCTATAATTATCTTGTGGGGATTGGTGTAAAAAACGTTTTATTCAATGTCACCAAACTGGCTCCGCAAGGACTACACTGCTGGTCCTGCAAACAAAAAAATAGAAAAAAATACACAAATAGGAAAATGAAACAAGAAAATCACTTTTCTCATTTATTTACAGCATTAGAAAGGTGGAAAAAAGAAGTGAAGACATACTTTGAACATGTTAGATATCAACATAGTCCTGTAAGAAAACTCTATGATCACAAATGGAGGAAATGAGATTTTAGGAGATATGGGCCTACTTACCAAAAGCCAAATGAGAATAATTAAATAACCTAGGCTGATGGTATGAAACCAGTTGAGATGCCTTTATGTGCAAAGATTATCCAACTCTGCAAATGCCTCTGCAAATTCCTGGTTCTCATTCTTAACACCCTGCAATGGCTTCAATACATTCTGAAAAGAAAATAAATCTCTTGCCTCTTTTTGACAGAAAAACTTCCCAACATGTCAGACCATATTGAATCTTTTGGGTGGCTGTTTAGGGTTTTTTGCAGCATCAAAAATCAATAACTGGAAACAGGAAACAACCGTTTTCTGCAGTGAAATGATAAAACTAAGACTCAAGCTTCTAAAACCTTAGAAGACAAACAATGTTCCAGAAATAGGTACAGACAAATAAATCACAAAATTTAGGATTTATTATTTTCTTTCTTTCTTCTTCTTCTTCTTTTTCTCCTTCTTCTTTTTCTTTTTGGAATGTTTTAGTTCAGGCGATTTGTCATCATCGCTGCTGTAACTGCTGTCACTTTTATCATCGTCTCTGCTGTTTCTGGAGGATTTATTCCTGTCTTTGTCTTCGGTTTTGATTTTTCCGTGCCCCGTGATGGGCAGCTCCTTCTCCTCCTTGGTTCTAATGGTTTGAGGTGGAGGCGTCAGTCCACGGTTCACAGTAATCAGCATCCTCTCCTTTTTCAATTCTTCCTTCAAGCTAAGGTTTTGCTGCCCGGCCCTGCCGTCGTTGGGATCTTTCTCATCCCTCCTGTTCTGTTGGAGATCTCTGCCATTCCTGTAACCTGCTGAATCTTTACCATGACTGTAGCCGCTGTGATCTCTCCTCTCAGAAGAGTGGGAGCGTTGGCAGCTGGTGTGGCTGGGGCGGTGCGAGCTTCCTTCTTTGTCTTTAGGATGCTTGTCCAACTTCTGTTTCTGCTACAACCAAGTGGGGAAAAAACATCACGTTACAGACTGAAACCAATAAAGCTTAAACTCTACAATGAGTTAAACTGAATAAAATATTCCACCATGAAAAACTAAACCAAATTATAGAAGGGTGCAAATGGATAAGCACTGAACCACCATTATTACTATTATTATTATTATTATTAAAACCACTCCCATCACAATCCCATCTTCTGTCTGCATATACAATAATAACACCAGTATATTATTACAAAATAACTATTCTAAAAGGCAGATTTCTATCAATGATGCACGTTTTAAAAATGCAGTTTAAAGTTATTTTGAAGCACGATATGTTTTTAAATATTACCCTTTTGAATTTAACAACACAATGGCAAAAACACCCTTACAGTGTTGACCTTTATCACAGAGCATCAACATGAACATTATGAAGGTTATGTTTAAAAACTCTCTCTCTCTCTTTGGAGGTTTAGCTTCACTTACAGCGTTTTTTTTTTTAAATCTACCACCTTCAACATTGATGCCAATTCCTTTTAAAACTTGTTTTAACAAATAAATTATTTTATTTTGAGCACCGCTTAAACGTCTGCTGGACCTAAATAAAAGTTTTGCCAAGATGCAAGTCCCGCCCCCATGATATTTCTGATTGGCTAATAGGCCTGTCTAGTGTGTTTAAAGTGAAAGTTGTGCATTCTGCAAAGCGCCACAGTGCCATCTGCCCTGCTTATGTAAAAAGTCTGCCTGTCATAATAAGAGTGCTTTCAGGGAGTGATAGACTCAGGTTTGTAGTTACCATGTTGACCCTAATAAGCAACTGGACGCAAATTAACATTTTGTTTGATCTTGGTTCTCTTTACACTTGTTCTACAGTTTAAACATCCAAATAAACATTTTGTCAGTTTAGATGATTAAAATGATTAGTTCCACGTTATTATTAGGCTTTAGGGAGAAAGTTGAAATTTCTGGAAGTCACTGAAGTGGTATCATCCAACATTTAACGTGCTGTGTCCAGCTTGTTTGTGTTGGGAGAACAATTTAAGAAGCAATGCAAATTAAAACCCAACAATTGTCAGAAGCAGAGCAGAAAGTAACTCACGCTCTTGGAGCTGCTCTGGGAGTGGATCTCTGCATGTTTCTCAGCAGAATTAAAATCTCCAATAAATTCTTCACACTTCTGGCAGTAAAACCCCATTACTGAAGTAATAAAACCCATTCCTGCAAAAACACAGAATAATTAATATTGGTGAAGAAAGAAAGTAGGAAACAAATATGAATAAAAAAAAAGAACTTGCCATTTTGTTTCAATATTTCTTCCAATTCTTTTGCCAGTGATTCCATTTGTTTTATTTTAACTTTTATTGAACTTTTCTTGTCTTCACCGTCAGCGGCCTAAAACGCAGTTTGGAAAACAAGTTTAAAACACTGTTTGTGAACATTTTCTTTTATAATCGATTCTTGTATTGCTTGGAAATTTCTTACCTTCTTTTTGTCAGGTGATGTTTCAGATTGCCCATCACTTTTTACCCGTTTCTCTTTCGTCACTGATAGAAATAAACCAAAAAGAACAAACAAATCATTATGTAAAATAATACATTTAAATAAAATAGGACAAAATCATGAGACAGAGTTGTTTTAGTTTCTTACTGGATAAATCTTCAGCTGACAAAAAATCCTTCGACAATTAAAAAGAACAAAAAATCAGATCATAGTTTTGTCTTATTTGACTTTCATAGCAAGCCATTTGGTGAGTGGACACATAAATATAAAACAAAAGTACGTTTTTTTCCTTCTTTTTAAAGTTCCCATCAAAACAGCCATGGCTCTACAGCAGGGTCTCCACCCTTTTTTTCCATTAAGAGCTACTTTTACAAAATAAAATTGACCAAGAGCTACTTTTTGCAAAATTTTATTTTTAACTTAAACTCAAACCATTAGAAAAAGCTTGTTTTGCTTTCAGCATGAACAAAACACGAACGCCGCATATTTCTTCATTTTGGATATAGTGACAAATCAAATTTTGCTACACCTAATTTTTCATAAGCATTAAAGAGCTACTTTAAATGAGCTCGCGAGCTACTGGTTGGAGACCTCTGCTCTACAGTGTTCGCTGAAACTTTAGCGTTTACTCCTTTTTTTCTCTTCAAACAAACTCCATTTTCTCCATTTCTTTTTATCATTGATTACATTTTAAATAAGTATATTCATAGATATTCTAATAATCAATACACCTGTAATTAAAAACCATAAAGAGTCTATCTGTTAATAAACAATGGGAAGTTACTGAGTTGCATGTAGAAATTGTAGAAAACTAGTTACTATTGCCTACTTTAATTGGTTTATTACATTTAGTTTGGCAAAAGAGTGAGCAAAAATAATCTCATTCAATGGCTTCAGGTCATTTTGTACTTCTACCAAGTCATACTTTTGCGGCTTTTGTCACCACAGGTCGTTTTACACCCACCTTGTCATGACTTTGTATTCACTGGGGCTGCCTTGACATAAATAAATGAATCTTCTAAAGTACATTTTTGATTAAAAACAATAATAAACCTTGACATGATTAGGATTGGGCATTTTTGGCTGTAGTCCAGGATTTTTTTGTTTTGGACTAACCATGGATCTCTATACAAAAAGACATTTGTAAATGCTGTTCTGTTACCTTCCAGTGAAGGTTCAATGGCTCAGTGGTTGTCAGTCTTGTTTGTCTCTATGGGTTTTTTTGCACCAAAACGTTCTAGCGTTAAACCAGAGTCTTTCCATCATTGTAAGCTCATGCTCTGGCACAAAAAATAGTCCTAACAACACATCAATTTTATTGCTGGGCCAGCACTTATTAAATAATGGTAATAATAGGACATCTGTTGGTAACAACCAAACCAATAAATAAACTGTCATCTGTGTAGGTAAACCTTTTTTTTTGCTCTGTGATCCTTGACAGAGTACAACAGAGTGAGAATCAATTATCTAGTTGAAAAGATTAAAGAAATGTAATGAAATATGAATATATATACAGTAAAATATAGTATGTTAATCTAGCTGAATCTCTAGTAAATGACATAAGTTTTTACCTTTTATCAGAGATTGTAAAGATTCCAGAGCCTCCCGAACATTCGGGTTATTCAGTGTTGCTATTGCTGTATCTGAAGTCAAAACTGCAGGAAACGCCTTACTGTCTTCATTTAGCCATTGTGTCTGCACCATCATCTTTCCTTTGTCTGATGTTTCACCCAGACTTTTCAGAATATTCTTGATTTTCTCACACTCTATTTTGTCCAGATTGGCAGAGGCAAATGTAGTTAGCGACATCTGATGGGGCTGTTTTGTATCAACAAGAAGTTTGGCACGATCTCCGAGCAGGGAAGATGTTTCAGTCCCGTACAGGAATGACTCTTCCTCTTCAAACTCCCTGGCTTTCTGGATGGAAATTTCCTCCTGACTTTTCTCTTGGAGCCACGAGAAATCGCTGACAACCCTTTCATGTGGTAGGAGCATGCTGTCATTTTCCAGGGATGGTGAAGTGGTGGGACTCTCATGTTGTTGACTCACATGCATTTCAGGTACATGTTCCACTTTCTTTATTTCATTTGAGGACTGTGTAGAAAAAAGAATGTAACAATTACAAATACTGAATATGTGGTTCTTCCATGCTGTTATGTTACTTAGTTACTAAATAGGTGTTTAGAAACTACATACATAAGTCATGTCGTTGGGAACAAATAAATGCAAAGTTTTTAGTGACTAAAAACTCAGGATGAAAATTTTTGTTTCAGAAAAGACCAATTGATATTTCAATGGCTTGCAACAAATGCATGGTTGCACTAGTGGCTTTCCTGTCTTATGTTATGTCCATCCTGTGACTTTGTCTGTTTATCATCCACTGCCAAAAGGCGAGGGCAGATGATCATGTTTTTGCCCAGGTCTGTGTGTTTGTGGTCATTACCAACGTACACACGTGGACAAAAATGTTGGTACCCCTTGTTTGATGAAAGAAAAACCCTCAATGGTCACAGAAATAACTACAATCTGACAAAATAATAAATAAAAAATCTATGAAACTGAACAAATCAAAGTCAGACATTGCTTTTCAACCATGCTTCAACAGAATTAAAAATAAAATGAAACTCATGAAACAGGCCTGGATAGAACTGATGGTACCCTTAACTTAATATTTTGTTGCACAACCTTTTGAGGCAATCACTGCAACCAAACGATTCCTGTAACTGTCAATGAGACTTCTGCACCCCTCAGCAGGTATTTTGGCCCACTCCTCATAAACAAACTATTCCAGTTGTCTCAGATTTGAAGGGTGCCTTTTCCAGACAGTTTCAGCTCCTTCCAAAGATGCTCAATAGGATTTAGTTCAGGGCTCCTAGAAGGCAACTTTAGAGTAATCCAATGTCTCATCTTAGCCATTCTTGGGAGTTTTATCTGTGTTTTGGGTCATTATCCTGTTGCAAGACCCATGACCTGCGACTGAGACCAAGCTTTCTGATACTGGGCAGCACATTTCTCTCTAGAATCCCTTGATAGTCTTGAGATTTCATTGTACCCTGCACAGATTAAAGACACCCTGTGCCAGATCCAGCAAATTAGACCAAAATGTCTGATAATATTTTCATTAGGAGTAGTATTTGTGTTGTTAAATTATCAAAGTAAAACATTAGCTACATCTCCATTAAGTATTTATTTACAGAACTGTCAGCTGTTAACAGTTGAGGCCTGAATTTTTTTTAGTCAGCTTCCATTCAAACTGTTCCTGAGGTGGAGGAATTGGGCTTTAATTCAAGGTATTTAGGAATTATTTTATTTTTAAATTATTCTTTTTAAAATAAATCTAAAAGTAATTGCATAGTGAACTTACTGTTACTGTTCTGTTTATTGGAGCTGAAGCAATGAAGTCGATAAAAGCAGAAAAAGGACTTTTGATGGATTTTGTGAAAAGTGTGTTTTCAGACCAGGAGCAGATGATTTTTAACAAGGTAAGATCAAAGTTTACAAGTTCAAATTATTACAAGTGTTTCAATTTGAGTTTGGTAAAATTGTAAGTACTGTTTGAAGACATCCGAATTATATAACAAAGGCTATGAATGAAATGCATATCTGAAGCTGCTGTAGCAATGTTTTAGTAATACCCATTAAATTAAAAAAAAAATGTCATTAATATTACATTTTAAATTCAGTGAAGTGGTTTACAGAAACTGTTCATTTGCATTGATGTATTTAAGCATGCACTGAAAATACAACTGTAAATAAAATAATGTGGAAGCAATGAAAAGCTCTACCTGAAAATTGAGGAGGGCATTTTTGAGAGTGGGCAACCGGTCTTCCAAATCTTTGCTCTGGATGACCAGTTTCAGTCCTTCTAATAGACTATTTCCTGTCACATTGTTACTGCTGCCAACACTGCTGTTGCTGCTGATGCCAGGGCTCCTCTTTCTTTTCTTTTCTTTGCCATAGCTCCTTTCACTGCTGCTGCTTTGTGATCTAGACCTTCGGACTTTGCTTTTACTTCGTTTGTGACTCTTCTTGCTCCGGGTCTTGCTTTTGCTGCGAGCCCTGGTGGTGCTTTTGGCTCGACTTTTGGCACGGATTCGACTTTTGCTCCTTCCTCTGCTTCGGCTGCGGCCTCGGCTCTTGCTGCGGCCCCGGCTCTTGCTGCGGCCCCGGCTCTTGCTGCGTGCCCGGCTCTTGCTGCGTGCCCGGCTCTTAGCTCGAGATCTACCACGACTTCGGCTACGGCTTTTGCTCCTGGGTACATGCTTGCTAAATTGAGGATTTAACTTGACTGCTTCTTTCAGGTCATTAGCAGACTTGAAAGCATCGGCTAGGTTGTAAGCCATATTGCCTTTGAGATATTCTGGGAGAGGTTTGTTGGCCGCAATGCATCTCAGGAATTCTTCACCAGCTTGATCACTAGAAATCAATAAGCACATATTTCAAACAACAAATAAAAAGACAGAAATACTTCAGCTCTGACTGGCATTATTTACCACACACACACACACACACACACCTACGGACACATATACCTGTTGTCTGGTTTGTGATGGTCCACTGATGAGGGGTTCCACTGTGGGACCTGAAGGTGTGGAGTCTCTGCAGGAGGGACTATTTGCTGGCTGCCTCCCAAAGCAATCACTGTACTACGGTCTATGGAGAAGTTGCTACAGTGGGGCTGAGAGTATTCAGAATTCATGTTATAGTGAGGTTCAAGAAAGAACTGCAATAATCACCAAGAGTGAAGCTGCAAAAGGTAAAACATTATCACAAGAGATTTTTTTGCATGCTTTCTCTACCAAACATAACTGTCAAGTCTGTGCTCAACAGAATTAAAAACAAGTCCAATAAAGACAAATTTTATACTATAAAATACAGACATTTCAGAAAAATTGCAGGTATTTATTAGTTACAATGTGTCATGTTTAATCGCTTGAACTTGAGGTAGTATAAATCTTTTAAATAATGTATTTTCATCACATCTAAAAACATGTTTACTGGATTTGAAAGCTACATTTGACAAAGTAAAATTTTTACTGAAGGGACTTTGATATAGCACCATAAAGCTTGAGCAGTGTTACATGTGTGTATCCTAGTTCTATTGAGTTCAAAATGTATAGATTCATGGTTAGTAAATTAGAGAAAATAAAAGGATCAAATCTGGAAATCACTCATTTACAAACTGGAGTGAACTGGCATATAAATGCTGTAAGGTCTACACTTTGTCTTATACTATATTTTATCAGTTAAAATCTAGTTTTCCCAAATACATTAAAATTATATTTTTTGCATTTTAGTACGTGTACAGATTATTTAATTCAGAATTATATTTATTACCCAAGTATGGTACACAAAAAATACATCTCAGTGTGCACATGTTCTATGCACAAATTAGGCAAACATGATGTACAGAATAGTGGTAATTTCTTACTATCTCACGATTCAGTTCGATTCTGATTTTTTGGGCCACGGTTCGATTCAAAGTCGATTTTTCATTGAAAACTGATAATGTGAGCGTGCACATTTGTTGTGCTCCCAAAGTGCTTCATCTTCATTTTGCAAACCATGCACACAGTGAAGCTTATGTCAAACTTGGACTCATTCAGTAAAAATTAAAATGAGCCCAAATCTTTGTTGTCAACGAAGACGAGGCTGGTTGTATCTCTCATTCCTCCATTTATGTGGTTTCCTCTTTGTTTGGTTGTTTTCTGCGTGAGTTCCAGAATCTGCTGCGTGATGACATCCCACGTAGTAACAAAATGGAGGCTGACAGCCATTGGATTTGTTTTTTTTCCCTTTTTCATTTATTTATTTATTTATTTTTTAATCAATTTTATGACATTTTAAATTGATTCTGAAAAGCTGTAAATGAGAATTACAATTCTGATGTGAATTGATTTTTTTGGTGCACCCCTATTACATTTTTTGCAATTTTGTTGTTACAGCCTGATGCCACAATTGTTACAAGTATTGTTCTTCCTCATTAATGTACACTCACTACCCCATGACAAAGGAGAATATAGATGAGTCAAAACTCACAGGACACGTGTTCATTTCAGAAACGAAAGGGAAAATGAAATATCTGAGTTTCCCAGCAAGTATTCGGTGAGGGGCCTTAGTTTTTTGGTTATGTACAGAACATGGCCGTCATCTTGAAAGCTGCCAAATTGGATCAAAGTCAAATTATTCCAAAAGGAAGGTGGTCATTTAGCACATCAAAGAAGACCAGAATTGTTCCATTAATTGCCATAATAAGATTTTAAATATCTCTTGCGGTTCAAAAGTTATTAACACAGAAAGCTGCATCAACTGCTGGGAACTATGCCTGTTATTGAAATATCCCACTTCTATAAGAATTTATACTTTTCTATTTACAACAACATTTGAAATGTAGCGCTGGTGCCACCTGGTTTTTCTTGACTTCTGCTGGAATGGTTTTACACCTTGACTGGAGTCCACCTGACCTTCATGTAGAGCTCAGAGACAGGATTGTCTTGTCAGCATTGTGAAAAGTTCTGAAGGTCCTGATGCATTTCAGTAATCCAGGTAAAAAATTCAAAGAGGAAAAAATAAGTAGGTCCTCTGGACGGGTTCTTCTTTAATTAAATGTTTCGTCTCTCCTCCAAGAGGCTTCTTCAGTCTGAGGAGTTTCAGGTGAACTCAGCCTTATAAGCACTGCCT
>JARVJO010079956.1:0-16179 GCA_031762555.1 Cynodonichthys magdalenae | reverse complement strand
TCCATCCATCCATCCATCCATCCATCTATACGTTCATCTGTCCATCCATCTGTCTGTACGTCCATCTGTCCATCCATACACCCATCTGTCCATCTATCCCTCTATCCATCCATCCATCCATCTTTACGTTCATCCGTCCATCCACCCGTCTGTACGTCCATCTGTCCATCTATCCATCCATCCATCTTTACATTCATCCTTCTGTCCATCCGTCCATCTGTACATCCATCTATCTATCCATCCATCCAACCATCTGTGCGTTCATCCATCCATCCGTCTGTCTGTAAGTCCATCTGTCTATCCATCCATCCATCCATCCTTACGTTCATCCGTCCATCCATTCGTCTGTACGTCCATCTATCCATCCATACATCCATCTATCCATCCATCCATCCTTACGTTCATCCGTCCATCCATTCGTCTGTACGTCCATCCATCCATCCATTCATCCTTACGTTCATCCGTCCATCCATTCGTCTGTACGTCCTTCTGTCCATCCATCTATCCATCCATCCATCCATCTATCCATCCATCCACCTGTACGTTCATCCTACCATCCATCCATCCATCTATCCATCCATCCACCTGTACGTTCATCCTACCATCCATCCATCCATCTGTGCATCCATCCATCCATCTTTACGTTCATCCATCCATCCATCCGTCTGTACGTCCATATGTCCATCCATACATCCATCTATCCATCCATCCATCCATCAATCCATCCACCTGTACGTTCATCCTACCATCCATCCATCTATGCATTCATCATTCATCCATCTGTCCATCCATCCATCTATACGTTCATCCGTCCATCCATCTGTCTGTACGTCCATCTGTCCATCCATACATCCATCCGTCCATCTATCCATTTATCCATCCATACATCCATCTTTACGTTAATCCGTCCATCCACCCGTCTGTACGTCGATCTGTCCATCTATCCATCCATCCATCTTTACATTCACCCTTCTGTCCATCCGTCCATCTGTACATCCATCTATCTATCCATCCATCCAACCATCTGTGCGTTCATCCATCCATCCATCCATCCGTGTGTCTGTAAGTCCATCTGTCTATCCATACATCTATCCACCTATCCATCCATCCATCCATCCATCCATCCGTCCATCCATCTATCTGTACATCCATCTAGCCATCCACACATCCATCCACCTGAATATCCATCCATCTGTCCGTCTGTCCATCCATCTGTACATCTATCTGTCTATCTATCCATCTGATCCATACATACATACATATATCCATTCACCTATCCATCCATCCATCCATCCATCCATCCATCCATATATCCATCCATTCATCCATCCATATATCCATCATCCATCTGTATGTTCATCCATCCATTCGTCTGTCCATCCATCCATCTATCCATCCATCCATCTATCCATCCATCCATTCAGCCATGACTCTGTACATTCATCTATCATCTTCAGTAGTTTATGGTTTGTACAAGAATCATAACAAATACTGTATTTGGGTTAATTCCATAAAAAGATTTCACAGAACAAGCAGGCTTTTTATAATGCTGTAAGAGTTTGTTGTGAACCATAAAGATTTGTTGGTTTGTGCTATTTATTATGTATGACAATTACAGCCTAATATTTGATTGCAGGTTCAGGCTCAACTAAAAAACAAGGGGATTTTGGCTTGTTTTCCCCCTGTTTGGTGAACAGCAGTGTCAGGTTCAAGCAATCATGATCTTCAATAATGAAGAGATTTTTTCAAAGATCAAGTTATTGATATTTCTTGTTAAACTCACTCTTTGGTAGGCTGAACTGCGAGTACACAAAGTGCAATGATGACACAATAACCACATGTGAACTGTACGTGAATAAGAAATCCCCAGAGAATCTCCTCATCAACACCTGTACCCATTTAATCGACACTGCTCATTTGCAAAATAACGTGACCAGCTACAACTACACCTGCATCCTGACAAGGAAGAATAGGAATGAAGTAAAAAACATCACCATCTTCCACGGGACTAAAGAATTCAGCAAGGTCCCTTCAAAGAAAGGTCCAGAGCACACACACACACACACAAAAACATAAACGTTTGTTCTTACATCCCTGTGGGGACCTTGCATTGACTTCTATTCATTTTCCAATAATTTCTATAGCCTGACCTGTTACTCTAAAACTAATCACCCCAGTAAATGACCTTAAATCTAGGCTAAACTCAATCTCAATCAAAATCAGCATTCGTACCTGTGGGGAACAGGCTGTGGTCCCAACAAAGACATTTGGGGCTGTGTTTTTCTGGGAAATTGTCACCACGATGCAGCAAAAACGTGTCTACACAGTCTTGTAAAGTTCAGTCTTTTAATTGTTGTGTTTTTGATATCATAATAAAATCTGTTTTTACCAGGTGAACAAACCTGAGCAGAATCCATCCTGTGGGTTAGGGTAGTGTACATCAATGAAGGACAGTCTCCATTGTCATTTGTGAAGGATTTTAAAAATACTCTTCTTCATAATGTTACTTCCATTTTTTTAGGTTTAAAGACATTGCTTTCTGCTCAGCAGTCTTGAGGACCCACCACAGTATTTCAAACAGAGGGAGGTTCTGGACTTAGACTGGACCATTGCAACACTGCATTCTATTTCTGTTAGATCAGCTGCTGTGATTGGGATCATTGTTCTGTTGCATCATGACCCAGTTTTGCCCACGCAGCTTCGGTCTCATTTTTACATTTCTTTAATTGTCTCTTCAGTAGAGTTGGGCAATTTTGGCAAAGAAATTAATCATGATTAATTGCGTTATTTAGTTGTTAACAAATAATACGACCATTAAACCCCTGGACACCTGAATATCCTAGTCACATGGCAGAATTTAAATTACTCTAGTGGGAAAGATATGCTCTAAGACCCTGTACCAATTTGTGCCAAAAGTTTGGATTATGTTTGGCTTTAAGTTTTGTCAGTGTCTTTGGTTCATAACATGAGGTGATTTTCTTTAACATGAAGCTGCAGACAGATGAACCGAGCTGCAGTGAGAACCTTTGCAGAGAGAGGGGGGAAGCTCAGAGGCAAAGATGGAGGGAGAAAACTGTCTGAGACACAGTGAGATATTTGATTTGTGTCCTCAAGTTGTGAACACGTTGCCTGCATATAATACTGTTTTTGTTAGAAGTGCAGTAACTAGTTTTAGTCCACTATTTATAAGGGTGCTGCGCCGCCCATTCAGTGTTGATGTAGTAGTAGTTGTAGGATAAGTAGAGAAGAAGAGTGACTGAGAAGCAATCAGTCCGTCTAACAATGTCAGATGTTCAGTTCTGTTCTGTTAAATAAAGAAAGGAGATGAAGAGAAAAGATATCTGACTCCATCCAACATTATTCCTTTGAGTTCATTGCTGCTGATGCTGCTCTGCTCACCAGTGAGGACTTTGACGAGGAAGTAGGTGATCCCTTATTTGGATTAGAAGAGGAAAGAGAAGAAAAGCTCCGAGTCGACTGACCGGGGAAATCTTCGACCACGTCAGTCTGTCTGCTCGGCGTCATTAATCATATTAATCAGCAAGTGCCAAAAAATAACTGTGGAACGTTTTTTGAATGATTAATTGCACACAGTACAGTTTTGCCCATAAATACTTCTCAGTTCCTTTAAAAACATTTTTATTCTTGAAATCTGATTTAGTAAACTTCCTCTACTTTTGATGTTAGTTTTAACCGCAACAACCCCTACTCCACTGGTGGACAGGGATAGACAGGGGTAGACAGAGACACTAGACAAGGAGGGACACTGGCGTTCCAGCACCTTCATGGTAGACTTGAGTCTTTGTGTTTCCTAGTTCAGTTCTGAACATCTGGACTAGATTCCTTCCATCTAAAGGAAACATTCTTGGTCTTTTTGAGACCTGGTCAAAGTGGGGACACATCAGAACATAATCATATTTGATAAGATAAATGGATTTGAGTCTGAATGATTTTCATGTGGACTTGAGAAAACCCCCAGAAGTTTTAAACTTGAGCACCCAGTTCTTGTTTTAAAATATACTGAGGTTGTGTGTTATATAAATATTCCACCCTATTAAAAGGCTTAAACAAATATGACCCTAAAGCCCATGATGACTGTATCTGACCTCTATATGATCACTGAGCCAGAGTGTCTGCAGTTTACTTTGTTATTTACTTCAGCTTCAGTAGTTGTTCTTGTGGCAGTTTAGCTGCCCACAGTTAATGTGTTGAGAAGAGTTTCTGCTCTGACAAACGAAGCAGTTTTTATGGCGTCATTTAAAGTTAAACTCCTCTTTAATGACTCGTCATCATTTCAGACATCGGCTGACTGATAAGGAACAGATCTTGTCACTGAAGACACTGTTTTCTTTGTTTTCAGTCCATTCACATTTCTTACACAATAATGGATGGGATAAGTACAATACTAAATTAAAATCGATTCTAGTAAAAGTACTTACTCAGTTATCGTAACAGGAGTAAAGGTAATTTATAACTTTTCACTTCTGCCCCATGCGGTGACAGGTGAAAACATATTTAATTCATGGGCTTTTCTGTAACAGATGTTGTATCGAGCTGATCTACAGTAAACAATGTTGACTCTTTTTCATATTTGTCTGTCTTCACAGAGAAAATACAGCCCTGTAGCACCACAGGCCTACAGCTGCACCAGACTCCAATCCTCCTGTGGTCTGTGGTGGTTCTGTCTCTGTGGGGACTCCTACATCCTGACAGACAGCTGGCCTGAAGACTCAGCTGTGGAAGATTTGTCAAACAGAAATACATTCATTTATTTTGACTTTCTTCGTCTTTTTAGTTCATTTGCATTCCCATACAACAGGTCCTATTTCATACTATTACTTCCAAACATTGTATTTATCTGAGCATGCTATATGACCTCTTTATGTGTTCTTAGATTTCTTATATTTACGTATTAAAGGTTTAAACAAGAGAATTGTCTTTTGTGGCAGATTAAATGCTATAACAGGTCACAGGTTCAACACAGTACAAAGAGTCTTAATTGATTAAACTATAGCTATAGATCAGAGTTCATAAAAGGAGTCCCTTCATTCTACACCAATAATAATTCATACAAATACTGAATAATTTTTTTAATGTAGTGTCAAATACATGATAATAAACCTATGAATTAAAGGCCTAGAATGTCATAAAGGAGTCACCCACTGTGATTTGTGAGTTTTTTTTCAAGCTTTATCACATGAGATGTATGAATGCTTAGAGCATGTGGTGAGAATGAGTTAAATTTTAGCTCAGTAAAATCAACTGAGTGGTGTCACTAGGCCTTTTTCAGGGGGGTTGAAGCCCGCCCCCCTTAATAAATGGGCTTTTTCTGATAATTTTTTTGTTTTTTGCAAAAACGTACCTACAAATTCAGCATAATGTCTCCACAGTATGAGTTTAAATAATAATCACATAACCTGTCATTATTAACTCAAATATGATCATAAATCTGTCGTGTAATGTAGAGCAGTGGTTTTCAAACTGTTTTACTTCCAGCCCACAACATAACAGCTGCAGAAACATGTGACTCCAGATATTCCTGGTTTACATTTGCAAACTTTACTACTAACTCTGGTAAACATGAGCATAATAACAATATGTGCAAACCTAATAACTATAGTTACTTTTATATATTTGTTATTAATGTGTTTCCTTTTTATTTTGCAATAATTATGGTGAAAATAGTCAGTTGACAAATCATTGGTATTTAAATTGATGTCTGAAAATAATTTGTGGACCCTCACTTGATGTTTCATGACCCACAGAGGTGTCCTGACCCCAACTTTGGGAACCACTGTAGAGAGCAGATTTTGTAAGAAAGTGTAGTGACGAGTTTTAGGACCCTGTGTCCTCCTGTTGCTCCTTCCTTGTGTCAGTCATGCTTGAGCAGACTAACAAAAATAGATTATTTGAGGCTCCCATTGGTTGAGTTGAATAAGTCCCGCCTACTCTAAGGCTCCCAGACAAATGAGAGCCGTTGAGAGTCAATCTTTACCAGATAAAGATAAAACGACTCAACACTTTTGTATGCTGGCAACCTGTGGAGGCACCGGTTATTATATGATTATTTATTTAAATTCATGTTCTAATATTCTGGTGACATTATATTGAATTTGTAGGTATTTAAAAAAAACAATACAAAAACCACCAATTTATTTAGGGGGTCTTGAGAATGTTTTAGGGGGTCAAAATAGGCCTAGTGACGCCACTGGTTGAAGTTTTATACAAAGAAGTTGCAAAAATTTAGTCTTGAAAGTGTTGGGAACACCCCTCAATCACACCAAATTCTAGCACAATATCAGTAAAATTCACTGAAATCTATCCCTTTTTGTGTTTTCTAAGGTCCATTGGCTGTGGGGGCCATGTTGAATTGGACTGGCTCCAAACGTTATTCAGCTGTATTTCCTTAAAGTTTCTTTACAACCCGTCCTGTGATTTGTAAGAGAATCTGCTAACAGATAAACAGAGTTGACTTCAAATAGTTGATGGTAAAATGTTGAACAAAGCTCTTGGTCAAGCTGTAAACAGGCCCACTCTTAATATGTGACAGGGTGGGGCTACTCTCAGTTGCAGTCAGAAACCTGGTATCACTCGCTGAAACAGAACAAAAGACAATAAATGGGTCTTTTACCCATTTGCTCAAACATGTCCCCAGGATGAGGTGACAAACACAGATCTTCATAGAGACCATCAATTTTTAGCAAAACCAGGAAGGTGTCAGCTGGGTTTTATGCTGCGTTCCAGTTGTCCTCGGAGGTTGTAGTTTCGATCTTCCAAGTTGTATTTTTCAACTGGAATGCCCCCTGAAGTCGTTTTGAGAGTTCGGCACAACCAGACCATACCCGGGCAGCCCGAGCATGCTTTACGTCATCATTTCAACATGACTGCTACGTGCAATAAACTCTTTACTTTTACGTTTCTTTAGCAGTTCTGTGTTGTTTATTTTACATTAAGTCAGATGTACTTGTAGTGCTTTATAGTGATTGTTAAAATATGTGTTTAAACACTGTTTGTACATTCAAAATGCCTCGTAGAGCACTTTTGTTCTAAGTGTTGTTGCAGAGCAAAAGAATAGAAACAGTTTTTCCGATGTTTGAAACTTGGAACTGACGTCAGTCTAGCTTCAAAATTTGAAGTTCCAACACAACTGGAACACAGCATAAATCCTGGAACCAGAACATGATCACAGGAACAGGATGAGCAGCACTAGCAGCACCATCCTACATCAACAGGCTGTCAGCTGTCATCAACGCTGTCTGTCTCTGAAACCAAACCAGCCATGATGGATCGCAGCATTAGGAGACACATCTGTGGGGATGAAAGAAATTAGACTGTCTAACAGAACCAACATGTCAGCTCACTGTGTAAATAAAGTCTGAAAGGAATGGCACCAAATGTGGGGCAAGAAAGATGAAGAGCAAACACTTATTTTGGATTAACTAGTGAAATAAAACTGTACAGACTTTTATTTTGTTAATAAAAAAGGAAAATTTGTTTCATAAAATGAAAGACAAAAAAGAGGGGGCAGCATGGTGGCTCAGATGGTAGATCTGTTGCTTCTCAGCAAGAAGGTTGCTGGTTTGAATACCAGCCAAGGATCTTTCTAAGTAGAGTTTGCATGTTCTCTCAATGCATGTGTGGGTTTTCTTCAGGTACTGTGGTTTCCTCCCACGGACCAAAAACGTGAATGTTAGGTTATTTAGTAATTCTAAAATGTCCCTAGGTGTGAGTGAGAGAGTGATGGTTGTTTGTTTTGTCTCCATGTGTCCCTGTGATGGACTTGCGACCTGTCCAGGGTGTCCCCTGCCTTTCACACAGTGACTGCTGGATCTGGACACCAGTGACCCTGAACGGAAAAAGTAAGTGAAAGATAATGGATGGATGATAAAAAAAAAAGAATTAAACACAATTTAATATGTAGTACTGCTGCAGTCCAGCAGGGGGCGGATGTACATCACAGACCGGAAGTTTTACCTCCTGTAGAAGAAGAAGACACGTCACTGTCGTGCAATAAAGCAATAAAGATGGCCAAGGCTGCAGAGGGTTATTATCTGTAAGTATTAATAAAAATAACCTGCATTGAACGTTATTTAGACACCGATGACATCATGGTTTACAATAACCCCTTCAGGTTACAGAAGTTAGCTTCAGAAAGGCTATAAAAACATCTAAACTTACCAAGTTCACAGAATATTTAACTCTTTTCGTTCTGACGATTTGAAGCAACAACAGTTTATTAACTGGACTTTTACCAGAACCGACAGAGGATGTGTTGATCTCTGACAGAACCGGGTTCTGGTTCAAAACCGACACAGTTGGAATCAGTGCATTTTATCTCTTGAATGATGTGCAAAAATAAATATTTTACTTTTATCTGCTGACGTCTAAAAAAATTCAAATTATACAGAGTCAACTCTATATCCATGAAAACATTCTTCTCCAAAAGAAAAAGGAGGTTTTTTTTTGTAAAGTCTGTGTTTTAATGTCATGTTTGCATCTCTGTTATAGACATAAATGACATTCTGCCCAGCAGCTTTTATAAACACAGTAATCTCTAATAAAACATCACAAACACCTAAAACATTAATACAGTTTGTAAAACCAAACATTTACAACTTTTAGAGTTGGTTTTAAATGAACTGACCCACTGTAGTTTCTGTTAGTCTGGATGTATGATATTAAGCTAACAGCCTGCAGCTGATGTGGACCTGAACCAGTTCCTGCCTCTGTGTTGCAGACACACGACTCCAGAGAAGTTCTACATCGAGCCTTGTGATGTTCACGGTTCTGTGGAGGTTCTGGTTATCGACAGGGTGTCGGCTGAGATGAGTCTGACTGGTGAGGACCCAACATACTGACTCAGCACTTCTTAACTGACCCACATTAATCCAGAGTGACTGCTGATAATTCACTTCTTAGCCTTGTTTTGGATTTTTTTTTTTTTGGTCTTGTTCTGTTTAAAATATGTTGCTTACAGAAATGTAAAACTTTATTTATTATTGCTAATTGTATTTAAAAGTTTGTCTGAATGTTGTATAACTTTTAAAATGACAAACCCCAGCTGTTCCTGTTGTGTTCCTCAGTGAGATCAGATGTTCCCGTGTCAGCTGAAACTGTGTCAATATGTGGAATCATGGGAACTATTCGTTTACTGGCCGGTAAAATTCTATCATTTACCTTTAACTCTGTGAGAATTTTGACAGGTTTGTTTTTTTAAATCTAAAGATAAAATTGTTTATGTGTTTTAGGCATGTACCTGGTAGTGATCACAAAGAAGACGAAGGTGGGAGATTTGCTGAGTCATACTGTGTGGAAGGCTGTAGACTTTGACATCATCTCGTATAAAAAGACCATACTGCACCTAAACGATGACCAGGTTGGTTTTCATTTTGAAACATTTGTAACCAGCTCATGTTTGGACCAAATAAAACAATGTTTTGTTCAGGAATAGAAAGGAATGTGTGAGTTTTGGGGTACAGTTTAGGGCAGGGTGGAGAACACTGAGAAAAACAGTTTGTAAACTTAAATGATGCTACAATTATTAACTGATAACACCGTATATGTGACCCGTCACATCAAACCCAGGATTAACTCATAAAGTGGACAAACAGGCAGCTGCATTGCATTGGTTTGCAAATTTGTTTCTTGTTAAAATATAAAGAATAAACACCTATGAGTCCATTTAAATCAATGGAAATATAATCTTATGGGGGGAGGGGGGTATGATGTATTTTTCAGGCACCCAGTTCAATTCTGTACCACAATCAAGTAACTATGTTACCTTCAGTTGTAATGAAAAAGCTCCATAGATCAAAAATAAATGTGACTTTGTATCATAGTCTATCTAAACACCTTGAAATTTGCCTCTGTCTCTTTGAGAACCTCCTACCATTTCCAACACTCCCACTTCAGCACATCTTCACAGCAATGCCCTGGTGCAGGGGTGCACTGCAGCCTCCTTAATCTTAGACATTATTGATCTTAGACATCTGTCTTCTCAGCTCCAGTTTCTTCATCACTCCCAGAACATCATCACATACTAAACTGACAGATTTGCTTTTGGCTCGGATGAAAAAAATGATCTCTGGTTTATTTCTCCCAAGATATGCAGCCTTCAGATTCTGCTGTTATTTATTATTTTTACTGTAGTCGTGATTGACACCTGTCAGCTCCTCTCTCTCTCTGGAGCTGATGTTTGAGCACTCACGTTGTTTTTACTGATCCTGATTTATTTCTGACAGTTTACCTCAGAGATTTTGTTTGAAAGTGTGCGACGGACCGGATCAAAGGGTTGTGAGGGCTGAACACAGCCTGAAGGCCGATGTTCTTCTCTCCTGGGTTAGAGTTTGAATGAATGCAGATTTTAAACCTCACATGTGTATTCTTGTGCTGATTCCTCTTTAATTAGTGCATCGTTATTGTAATTAGCATGTCTTATTTATCTCATGACCTCTAGATGGCAGCAAAGTTTGCTTTTTTATCAATATTGTACAGAAAACAGTATTTCCCTCATTTCCCTATAAGATTACTATATCAATGTTTTATACCAACCCAGATCTAAAATTGGGACAGTATGTAATGGATACATATAAAGTTGTGTTTATTATAACTGAATGGGTCAACCCAAGATGGGTTTTGTTTTATCTAAATTTCATTTAGTTTTCCTGTTGCATCTCATTCCAACAAATTAGGCCCAAAATGTATTTTAAATCAGTTGAAATGAAGCAGTCTGGGAAAATATTTGAGAAAATGTTATAAAAACAAAAAAAGGCATTTGGGTAATATTTTCTGTACTCTCTTAAAAAGACAGAAAAACGCACAAAGGTAACTGAAATAACCTGAAACTGACAAAAATAATCATTTTATTTACTGATTCTCTCAGAGGTTTGTCTGTATGCATTTTGTTAAATACATCAAATTCATAATGTTAAACTCATAAAAATTACCTATCCAATCAAAATCTGTTAAAAGAAAGCGTTGGTATAACCCTAAAGGAATAGAGATTTTTGTAAAACCACAATTTCGAATCAGTTTGTAGGACAAAAAGTACTTCAAGGAATACAAGCGTGGCAGATATAAGATTTTCTTTCTTTCTCCTTCCTTTCATTTATGACTAGTGTTTTCTTTATACATTTTCTTGTTTATTTTAATGCATGAATGAATAAATAGCTGAAAATGAAACTGACTGAATCTAGAAAGAGTGACCCAAAGTCTAAAGCAGAGACCCGCCAAGCCATTTGATTTGGCCCACCAACAGTTGCCATATTTAGGTTGTAACCTGTTGTCCTATATAGAAACAGTATTTCCATTGGATAAATTACTATATAAAGGGCTGTAGTGCAGGTAGTTTTCTTTCGTGGTGCTGACTTCATCTTTGATATATTAGTATTAAACATGAAACAGGAAGTAACAACAAAAGATATTTAGATTAGATGTAACCACGCATGTAGATTTGCACACTTTATTTGGCCACAAAAAGTCATATTTTATCAATTTATGAAATGTCCCATGAGCCTTTGCTACTTGAGCGTATGGCAGACTTTCTCCAAGTGCACAGACTAAAACAAAAGTGGGCCACTGCATTGGCTGCTAGATTAATCATTAAAAATAAAGAACTTTACTTAAAAAGTATTTGTATTTCATGTTTTATATTACTAAATTTGGCCCACAGCCCCGGATAGATTTTCATGTTTCATGTTCATTTCTCCATCACATCTGCTCTGCAGACTTAATTTACAGATGCTGAAACTATTGTAGTAATTATCTAGTGATCTTTGGCTCCTGGTTTTGGTTGCTATTTCAGGACATGTTTCTGCTGTGAGTTATAAACATTTAGGTTTCAAACCATAACTGATTTTTTTATTGTTTGATTGTTTTAGAGAGAAAGTAACAATTTGTGATCTTTGGATCTATTTGTTTCAGATGCAGGACAACAAGACATTCATGTCCATGATCAACAGCGTGCTTCACACTGATGCCTTCTACTTTGCAGCAGATTATGACCTGACCCACTCCCTGCAGCGCCTGGCCAACACCAGCCCAGAGTTCCAGGACATGAGCCTTCTGGAGCGGGTAACAAACACAACACCAACAAGTCTGTCTTGGGTTGGTCTTGGGACCTTTAGGATGACTAAAATAGACGAGGGTCCATTAGGTCCGTTTGGTCTTGTCCACATGCAGCCCAGCATTTACTGACTGCAGACTGGAGCAGCAGTACCTGCACTCTGAGTCTCTGATGCTCCTTCAGTATATTCAATTCAGACAGATCTTTGACCACAGCTCACTTGTTGGTTCAGCTCTGCACCTTCAGTTACACTGACTTAACTTTAGTTTTGCCTGGACCCAGAAGAAACTTAAAGTCCCGTGAATGGTTTACAGTCCCCACAAGACCGGACCTGAAGCCAGTCAAACCGGAAGCTAGACATTGTGATAGATAAACTCTGTTACCTGTGATCAGCGTGAGGCTATATTCTTTAGCTGTTTTCTACATTATTATGAGCTTTAGCTTCATCAAAGACTGAATCATGTTTCTGAGACAATAGTTTGTCATTAAAAATCCACAAAGGAAATATTTGCTGTTATTTAGATATGAGGAGGACAAAGACCATGTATGTGGAGTTGGACTGGTTACCTGCAGTCACGCACATCGACTTTGTAAATAATTTAATTCACAATAAAACGTGCGGACTCTGCTTTCCACCAAAGTAATAGTGGCTTGTGGAAGATTTGATAGCTCTAAAACTAAAGAATAAAACTCTGATTAAAGGCAGGTAAACCATTTCATCCATGAATGTAAGAATTATATTTGCTTTTAGATGAAATACTACATTGGTCTTTTTTTCTGGTCTCAAATTAGCACGAATGTAAATTTAAATTGTGAACATTCTTACAAGAACAGAAATGTGTATTTAGATGTAATCACTAGGCGTTCAGTTCTGTTCTCCATTCTGAGTGATGGTCTGGATCAGTGTTGTTATTTTTAGAAACATTTGTCCTTACTGCTAAAAAAGTGGTCGAAGCAACTTTATAATGTATTAGATGGTCTGTGTTTCCTCTGTTTATGAACCGGCCACAAAAAAATTAAAAATACAATTTAGCCGGCCGCTCTGGTTAACGCTCGATGCTAAGTAACAAAGTCAGCTCTTGTTTGCTGCTCTTAATCCTCTGGATATAATGAAAAACTTGACCTTTTTTACAGCCTTGAACCCAACATTATATAATCATTGTGGTTATCACGTGCAGTTAATGGATTGAAAAGCTCAAACAATAACAGTCTTGATCAACCTTAGGGTCTGTTTCACTTATTTCATTTGTACTTTATGTTGATGTACTGATGTTTAATTACTGTCTTTGCTGCAGGCAGATCAGCGTTTTGTTTGGAACGGGCACTTGTTGAGGGATTTTATTACTCAGCCAGAGGTAAGTAAAAATACACTGACTTTATGATTTTATTTTAAATAGACTGTGGTGTCTCTTTAGTCTGATGGACCTGAGTCAAAAAAAAATCAACAATGAACAAATCTAAGTAGTTGAAGATGTTCATTTCAGAACTTGTCTTTAGTTCCGACTGATTGGTGGGACTTTCTGGCCGTAAAAAGTTACACTTGTGACTCATTCAGGTCATGTTTATTTTATTCACCCAATAAAGATTCTCATATCCTCTGAGACTTTATCACCAGTGTGTTTATTCTTCTCTGGCCAACATGTTTTAAGGTGTGAGCAGTTGTAAAACGTCAGTCACTGAGTCAACCACACCTGAAAACGGTCAAACAAATGAGCTGATGGGTCAGTAATTCACTTCCTCGTCAGACCCAGACAACCTACTAGCCAGGTGAATGGGTCAGTAGCCCACATGACCTGGGTTGGCAATGCTTGAGTCCACCTCTTTAGAGAATGTTTAAAGAAAAACAGATGGGTGAATTGGTTAAGTCAAGTGACTTTTGATTGATATCTTTGGAGAGTTGTAGTAGAGTGCTGTATGACAGTATATGGATGGATGAGGGCACAGATTGTGTTGTAAAATGCTCTGGTGGCATGGTGTGTTGGAAGGGTGTTATTTAAATATAGTCCATTTATCACGGATGATACTGGAGGCCACCTCCCCAGGCCCTAATGACCCAATTGAATGAGTGGATGGGTTGGTAATCTGCATTATTTGACGGTACCTAAGGCCACCCCTTCTGCACCAGTGAACCATTGGATGTCTGCATTGGTCAGTAATTTGCATTACTTGGGTCAGTGATACAAAGACCACCTTCTCACACCCAAACAACTCGTTGAATGGGTGGATTGGTCAGAGGCACACATTTGCGAAACCATATCCTTAGTCTGAAAATCACCTGCAGTCAGTCAGATTGAAGCAGTTTGAGTGAGAAGTGGAAATAAGTCTAATTACCTTCTTTTATCATGTAGTCTTGACCTTTATGACTATGAGTTCTGTAGATAGACCAGTGTTGTGCCGCATTAGGAACATTTTGGATTAACTAGTCTACACTATTGGGCAGTTACATAAGTTCTGTCTCAATGAAGAACCCTTTACAAAAAAATAGCTGAAGAGAAACATATATTGGTGTTTTTGTTAAAGCAGAGTGTGCAACAACATGAAATAATGTTTGATCATCTAATTCTTCTGTTTCTTCTAGCTTCATAGGTTTGTGTTTCCTGTTGTCCATGGCTGTATCCTTTTCACTGGTTTGAAAGAAAACATTATGTTTTTATTGAAACAACACATAAAAAAACAATGTCAAAGAAATAAACAAACACAGCTTTTATTAATGTCACAGAGTAATCACTAGTACTGTAGCCCTCCAAGACGAAAACCACGACTGAGCAAAAAGAACAGAAAGGATCGTCTCAGTTTAGCCAGAAAACATCTTGATGACCCCCAAGACATTTGGGAGAAAAAGTTGAACTTTTTGTAAAGTGTAAGTTATTTTACATCTGGTGTAAAAGTAACAACATTTCAGAAAAGTAACATCATACCAACAGTAAAATATGGTGGTGGTAGGGTGATAGTCTGGGGCTGTTTTGTTTATCAACTGCATTTTGTGTTACTTGTGGTATTTTTGTCATATTTAAATTTGTTTGGTGATCTGAAACATTTCAGTGTCAAATATGTAAAAGAATAAGAAATCAGGAAAGAGACAAACACTGTTTCACACCACTGTGGTGCACAGAAACCTGCGTTCCCTTATAAAAACACAGGTCTTATATAAGTACAGGTCTGTCAGTACTGTTGGTTTTTTAACACACCTGTTGACCAGTCGTCACCATTAAGTCCAGCTCCATCAATGGGAAGGTGTTTGAGTGGAGCATCATCTCCAGGAGGAGCTGCTTCAGAGCTGGTGTCCGTTACTACGTCAGAGGTAACTGTTCTACACCACGACTCGGTTCTACTGCATGTTCTCAATGTTCTGAGTCCAACACTGGGTCAGAGGTAACTGTTCCTGCTTTTTGTTCTTGTTCTGTCTCAGGGTTGATGTGTTACCTGTAAATTTTAGGAGTAGTTTTCGTTCTTCGTGTTAGTTCTGGGCAGTACGATCAAATTTTTTTATTTCAGTATTTTAAACAACTATATCGTTATCTTGGTATTTTTGTTTTCAAGCATACATGTGTGTTTTAACCACATTTTTGTTATTACTACAGTAACGTGGCTAGGTATTACCTACTCCACTGTCATGTCCACACAAAGATTAGTACAGTCTTTATAGAAGTGATACAGTTTAATAATTTGCTTTCCACCTGGTACAACTCAGGGATCGCTATTTGACCAAAGCATTTGCGACCTGGCATCACAGAGTTTTGACCACTGCTCTGAAACCTTCTTTTTCCACAGTGAGTTACGAGAACAAGTCTAAACTATACAGTAACAACCCCACAGAATTTGTAGAATACCATCATTTGATTGATATCCAAGCTTTTAAAGCTGAAGTAAACACAACATAAACCCCGCCCCCTGTTTAGACAAGTTCTTCTTGGGCATCGCCCTCAACTGTTCTGTCTGCCACAGCTTCTCTGTCCATGCGTTCTGTGTCCATCTCTACCACGTTATTCAATGTTCCAAATGTTGCTCAGGCCATTTAAACCAGTATACAGATAATTCGTCCGTCCATTTTCTTCCGCTTATCCGGGGTCGGGTCGCGGGGGCAGCAGCCTAAGCAGAGAGACCCAGACTTCCCT
>JARVJO010079696.1:0-16206 GCA_031762555.1 Cynodonichthys magdalenae | reverse complement strand
AGTTTTTTCGAAATTGACGTGTTTCCATTAAGCAAATTTATTTTCGAAATTTTAATTTGCGCATTTTCATGGTCAATAGAAATGCGACCTGTGCAATTAGCTAAATAAGTTTGACACCAAAAGATAATCAGTTAAAAATGTACAGCTGTGGTTACTCCCTGAAATCCACCCACTAGTTTAATGGTTTATAGATTTTTAGAATCATCAGTTCAATCCTTATTTTCATTTTTTCCCCTAACTGAAGCTGCTTTAAGAATTAAAAGGTTGCACAAACTTCACAGACAATTTGGAAATTTTACTTCACAACTGATTCCATTTAAGCAAAAACAAGCATTAGATTTTTTTTTCTGCTGACAGAAACTGTAAGCTGTGCTCAGGCACCAAGTTATAAAAAGGACAACAGAATTTGTTTCTTCAAGGAATGAAAAGTGTCAGCCACTATGATACTGCAGCACAAATTCTGTTTCCAGCACTTTAAAGGTTTTAACATTTTTACTTTGTTATAATTTTCAAATTACTAAAATGATGCATCTTAGAGATTCTATTTAAAATTTCTAATCTACTCCTAGAGACAGGCCTGAGAACCAAGATTGCGAACATGTCAGTGTAAAATTTGCTAACCTTTTATAGCAAAACATAGTCAAACACCAACAGACGATGATGGAGTTCTTACTGGGTTTTAGTTCTTATAAATACCTTTTTTTAATTAAACAACTAAGCCAAACAAATTAGTTTTAAGTTCTACACTTTATATTTCTTTATGATACATATGAGTCATCTTTTCACTGCTACCAACTAATCCTACAATCAGGCAGTCATCTGCCACATGATTAGAATATTACATAGATTAAAAATATATGCAGAGATTATCTTTAGTATCAACAATCTGAACTCTCTGCTTCTTACAATTATCTACTTAGATCAGCAGTGAAGCAATTTGGAAGTGAACAAAAAAAATCTATGGTGGAGGAGGGTGTTCAAATTTAAATATTAAAAATAGCTGCAACTGACTTCCTTTGTTGAAAGAGATGCACCAAACAGCTTCCATGGAACTCGATGTCCACCAACCTTTTGAAAAGGAGCTATTAGAGAGGGGAGAGAAGTAAAACTGTGGAAGTTGAGCTTGGGTTGTATCTGAGCCACTGTGTTAAACACTGTGAGTTCTGGTGCATTGGTGCTTTGCATACGTGCAGGGGTCATATATGCTACAGCTATATGGTATCTAGTTCTTCACATTGTGCTAATAATATAATCAACTGAAATATATGTTGGTTAAAAAAGATAAAAAACATTTTTCGTACTGGCAGACTAGATGAGGCACTGAAGTGTTTGCTTTGCAATCACAGTGACATAAACAGCCTGAATGGTTTGACCTTATCAGAGGGAAACCAAATCATCTCTGCATGCAAGAAAAAAAGGTTGCTTCCAGCCTGGCAGCATTCAGATACCTTCAACAGCACATACCTACCTTTTATTAGTGCAAAAACAATTACTAAAGTAAAATCTTGATAATGTTGGAACTTTGCAGTGCTCCTGACCTGCAAATCAGATTTAGGGTAAAGAAAAATTCTATTTGCAGGAAGTTTTATTTGTCTGGACTGGTATGTCTTCATTCTGGGACTGCCACGTTCTTCCGTTTGCTTATATGATCTGATGCACAAAGAGCAGCAGGAAAAACTCCTCCAGGGAACTGAGCAGAGCTGGCATCAATAATGATAGACGTGACCCTGATTTCCTACAAAATGAAAAAGAGGAGCTAAATTAAAGATAAATTCCAAGACTGCTTGAAGAGGAAGCAGCAATTAAAAGATGGAAAACAGATTGTATTACAAACTGAAATAAATTTAGCTTGAAGAAGACATTCATTGAGCTGTTGCATAATGTGGGCTAACATTGAGACATACTGTAGGCCACTAGGCACAGGACAGTCAAAACTAGTATTGATTAGTTAAATTGAAAGCGGAACTGCTGCTTTGGCTTGGTTGTTGAAGGAACCTTTTCAAGACATCGTCAATCTAGCCAACATGTCCACCTCTGAAGGGGCAGAGCCTGAAAACTCAGAAGAATTTTTTTTTTCAAGCAACAATTTACCCTGAGTTTTTGAAGTCTCCTGACCACATCTGTTGTGTTTGACACAACTTTTCAACGTTGCATCCACGTGGCTTTACAAGTGTTGCTCGATTTTGTCTTTTTAAATCATAAAATTGATTAAGGTTTTATGTTTACATGATACTGAAAAGGGAGCTGAAAATGTTCTTTTTATTTTACTTCCTTCAAATGACAACACTTAGCAGCCAGATAAACTTTTGCACGTTAGAAATGTGGTAAAGTATTTGAAAAGTGAAGGAAGGTGTTGATTTGACCTTTTGAACCAGAGTAGGCAACATTTGCAGGTAAGAGGATTATTGGCAGAAACCTGAAGAAAAAACATGCACATGGGCGTAATTTGTGGGGGGGTTAGGAGGGTTATGACCCCCACAATAATTTGATCCAGTCAAAATAATTCCCCCAATAAAATGACATCATTTGCTCTAACACAATAGAAATTAACTAGCCAAGTACATATCTGAAACTCTCGTTGTCTTTGACCTGATTTGAAAATTTACAATGATGAGTATGTTTAAACATAATTGCTGAAAATGACACGCAGGGTTTTAGTCTGCTCTTATCATGGTTGTATTTGTTGAATTGTGTTTGAATTTTTCCTAGCCAAATTGTAGTGCACCAGGTAAATACATACTCTTGGAAAATTGAGATGTTGTATAATGCACCCTAAAAATGTAAAATATTTGTTACAGTTGGAAAAAAAGTAAATACAAAGAAAACAGGAAAGTTAGGTAAATCAAAATAAAAGCATTGCAATGTATTTTAATGCCCAAAATATCATGAATCATTTTACAAAAGTAAATATAATATGTAAATGATAAATAATTAAGTAAATAGACAGAAAGCTTTGGGATCACTGGAACAAAATAAAGTTTAAACATGAAGTCAGGAACTTCCTCTCGTTCTCTCTCTTTCAACTCCAAATTTCAATCAAAAGTTTTTTTTAACCAGCCCTTTAAACATGTAACCATGAATGTTTGATACAAAAAGTGCAAACAGATCAAACTACTCAGCAGTTCCACTCAGTGCAGGATGAATTAATCAACACTTTGAAGCCAGTTAATAGGTCCACCTGAGTGAAGAGTGGACAGTAATGGATACAGACAAAATATTGCAGCCATTTGCACTTACTGAAAGGTTATTTATTACAAGGCCTGCACGTAATGTAACCAGCAAAAATGTTTATAACGTTACTAAAATGTGTTTATTTTGTAACTGTGTTTCTAAACAACTAAATTGCTTTTATTTATTCAGTTGAAAATTTCATTGAAAATGGGATTTTATGTCAAATAATGTGGCAAAAACAAATATAATGGGGATGGAATATTAGATTAAAAAAACAATATAGTCTGGAAAAAAAGATTAACTAAATTTGTATTAAAATCACTTCAGTTAAACTTTTTCAGCCCTGCTGGCACAAAGTGTCACATGATGAATACTTTTTTTATTCCTCTCTAGAAAGCCACACCAAAACGCTCAGATGTTTTTCAGAAGCTGGGCTTAGTGCTGCTCAGCACCAGATGACTCGTCAAGCTCTCTTCAGCACAGCCTGCAGCCAAGCTATAGATGATCTGGAGAAAGACAGAGCACGGTGAGAATAGAGACTACAAGAGAGGAGGGGAATAGATAAGAGGTTGAAGGAGATAAAAAAAATGACAAGGGAAGTGGAAGAGGGACAGGAAACTAGGAAGAGGTAAGCGGTTTTTGGGGGGATGAAATGACTGGTGTGTCGAGTCACTTTTGTTCTCTTCTGTCAGCTTTCCCAAGCAATCCGTCCATCTGGGTGAGACAAAAAGAGATGAGAGAGCGAGGATAACTCCGCAACCAGTGAGGACGACAGGAAGCTCCTCCAGGGATGGCAGGAAGCAAAACAGGAAGTTGAGGCTGGATAAAAAAAAAACAAAACAAAACAAAAAAGCTCAGCAACAAGCTGAATTCTTAACATGACACAGGATTTTTGATGCTGGTGGTCCGAACCTCACCTCACCATCTGCTATGAAGCCCTCAAAATCAGACTTTAAATTTCACAGGAACATTCTTATGCTATTCTGGAATTCATAAAATTAGCACGGTGCAAATATCAATGTCATTAGCCGTGCTTCCATCGTTTTTTTATGTGCATTTTGAAGCATCGCATCAGAAAAGGTGGATGGAACTTCTCTCCATTGCCCTGAGATGTATCCCTGGGAGTTTCTGACTTCACTTCCTGTTTACTACAGCCATGTGTAACAGCAATGTCTGACGTAAATACACTTTGCGTAGCCTGGTTGATTGGCTCCAAGCCAGTAGTTGCAAACACGTCTGATTCGCATTTTTGCTTTTTTACCCTTTTTTAAACATTTTAAAATTTGGTTCAAAATTCGCAAAAAAAAATTAGATGGAAATACTGCTAATGATGAATGAGTTCAGTCTTAGAAAACAGTTTATTTTTTTTAAACCGTAATCTATTTAGCCTCCCTTGCTCGCTGAGCAGGTGGAGTCTGTGCTTTTTAAATCCTGCACAGCCAATCCGCTGTAAATAGAGTCCGTCCGTCCGTTTTCTTCCGTTTATCCGGGGTCGGGTCGCGGGGGCAGCAGCCTAAGCAGAGAGACCCAAACTTCCCTCTCCCCAGCCACGTAGGCTTCTCTGGGGGAATCCCAAGGCGTTTCCAGGCCAGCTGAGAGACATAGTCCCTCCAGCGTGTCCTGAGTCTTCCTCTGGGTCTCCTCCCAGTGGGACGTGCCCGGAACACCTCACCAGGGAGGCGTCCAGGAGGCATCCTAACCAGATGCCCGAGCCACCTCAACTGTACTGCCAATAGAGGACACAAGTAAATAGCACTAATCAGATGACACAAGGACATGTCACAAAAGGTCCTTAAAAGTCGGTTCTCACATCTGCTTTTGTTGTTTGAAAAGTGTGATCAAAAAAAAATACGTGTTTGATTAATAAAAACACCTAAACATCATCATTTATGACAAGGTCGTGCAAAATTCTCCACTACTACACCCTCCAACTTTTCTTTGCAATCCAAAGTATTGGTGAAATGCCAAAATCTATTATACCTTTGAGAAGTTTTAAGTGTTCTCAGTGAGTGCAGCACAGTGAGCAGTCATGCTGAAATATTCATGTTGCTTACAACTGGTTTAACTTCCATTTTTAATTCTAATTGATTTTTGTTTGAGAGGATCTTCAACTATGTGTTTGAAGTTTGTTCACACTGATAAGTTTGGTTTCAGAGCATCGCCCGGGCAGCAGCTGCAGGATGTTGCCTGTGCTGACTGCAACCGTCTCACTCCTGCAAAGGTTTCATCTCGACATGACAACAATCAAGCTTTCAAAGCAACTTGCATTGCTTCAAGATCAACATAAATTCAGTCAAAGGCACTTATTCATGATTTCTGCACATAATTGTAGATCCAAAAATTCAAAAGGTTGCCAAAACTGAAGAGTTGTTCAATGCTGGATTTATTCCCATAACTAAGACTTGTTGTGATTTTCAAAGTTCTTTAATCAGTTCTGTAACCCGGCTATAATTCCACTCACATTTAATCAGCCTTTTTGCCAGTAATCATCGTGTAAACAGTTCTAAAGGTTGTCTTCTGCAAATGCTTGCCTCTGACCTTAAAGAGAGTTTGGCGTTTAGGATAAAAGAAATAAAAATGACATTTTGCTCAAAACAGCTGAAAGGTTGAATAACTTATTTTGTTAGACGTGTCAATAAAAAAAGAAGTAAATTCAAAAGTGAAAAATGTTAAGAAAAATACAACCATTTTGTTTTTTGAGCCATCTCGATCCATCATTTTGATGGGTTGTGTATTGACAGCTTTACCAGGGAGACAAGAAAAGAAAAGAAAAGAAAAGAAAAATGGTCAATCATGAGTTTTGGGCATTGTGTAAAAATATTACATTTACAATGGCACTTTGCCCTTTCATGAATCTGCTGATGTATGACAAAAGGTACTTTCAAATGTCATTTCTGTCCTGCATTTTTCAGAAGTCACTTCTTTACCCATCACTACACTCATCATACAGCTAGTAAAACAAAGTAGAAAATTAGTAAATTACTTTAGATTGGATTTTAGTTTTAGCAGGATTTGTTTATTCTCTGATACATTTTAGGCAATTTTCTAAAAGATGACTGCATCAGTAGATGCAGTTTAAATATAGATGCATTGGTTTATTAAAGAGAACATATAATGCAAAATCCACTTTTTAGCTGTTAAATACATTTTATTGTGTACTTGAAGTCTCTAGGAGGCAGAAAAGTTGAATTTAGTCTCTCCTGGTGCTACAAATATATCTTTATATTCTGTTTGAGTCATATATTTCAGCCCGTTCAGTTTTCTCTATTTTCTATGACTTTTCCAACTATTATGTCAAATAATCTGCGAAATAAGGTCTGGACTTACCAACTATAACTTCCTCGTCTTAACTCTCCTCTGAATCTGGGTCAGAAAAAACGTTTCTGCATCGCTAGAAAACGTAACCCCCTCTGTCCAACCGGAGTGGACCGGTCTGGAAGCAGGAGGGGGACGGGGCTTGAAGTGTTTTAAAGGAACAGTAACAAATCCAGCTGCTTTGAGACCAGAAAAGTGGTGAAAGAGGGGCTGGTAAAGTTAAAAAAAGGAGGAATTCAAACCAAACTATTGTAGTTCCATTTTATAAAGACCCAACTGAATGATTTAAATGTGAAAAGGAAGGATTTAAAAGCAGGATATGTCTACTTTAAATAAAATCTAATCCATTTAATTGATAAATGTTAGCAAACAGGTTAGTTGCATGTATCTTTAGTGAACTGATTTGTTAACATTGTGTTTATGTGTTATATTTTGACACAGACTGGAATTTCACAATCCTACCATTATTTCACTTTGAGGTAGAAAATTCACAAATGGAGACTGTACGTGAGCATTTTTATTGCTATAAAGATGACTGACCATTTTCAATTCTGGAAGCTCATCATTTGCTTGTTCTTAAGCCTGTTCAGAAACACTGTCACATTTGAACAGTGCATTTACCGCTGCTTTGACAGGGAGGAGACAGCCCGGGCAAATGTGATGCTGCCCTGATTCTGCACTGTCATCTTATTTCCCCTGCTGCTCTTCACTTATTGGAGCTTCATAAAGATGGAGAATGAGAGGGAGGAAGGAATTTGAGAGAGTCCAGCCAGGCACTATTAACTGCCCCCCTTCTGCTTTCCTCTAGGACAACCAAAGTCAGCTTGCTCTTGCGCTTTCTATTTCTATATTTCTCCTCTTTGTGTTCTTATTTCCTCTTTTATTTTGTCTCTTTTTTCTTTCCCTTTTTTTTAACTCTCTGCTCTCTTGAGAAAACACAGCAGTATTATCGCAGTTTAATCTCCAGCTGAGTGTTGGGGATGTGGGACCCAAACCAATGTGACTTTGTCGTTTATAGTATGTCAGGGCATCTTATCGGAGAGCTGAGTGTTTGTGTTGAGAGAGGTCAAAGTGGCTGAGTTGCTAGAAGGGCCTTGAGATGGGGGGAGGGGAAGGGGGATAAGAGAAGGGTGAAATAAAACAATGGGAGTGGGATTTTTATATATATATATATATATATATATATATATATATGTACATATATGTATATGTTTTTATTTTTTTTGCAACAAGCACAGTTCAAACATGGTAATCAGATGCCCTGGGATATTTGAACACATAGCCAGACAGGCAACAGGCGGTGGCGTCTGCTGTGTTTGCGAGAGTGAGGGACCCGTTGCTTTATCTAAGCACTGCTGTGCTCTGCATACTGTGACAAGTGCTACAGCAGGGAATCTGAATAATATGCAAAAGGCATATTAAAGATGAGGAAGGGGGAGACGAGACAGGGAAGAGAAGAAACTCCTGAAAACTTGGAGTGCCTCTGAAAGAAACTGCGTGTTACTGACAGAAAGCAGGGAGAGGGGAAATAAGAAAGTTAGCTGGAAAAATAAACTGAATGCGAAACATAAATAATTACAAAAGCCACAATGTTATATTTATTCATTCTTGGTTTGAAATCTCCAAAAGTAAACAAATAAAGCTAGAGTCTAAAGATGGCTAACAAGTATAAAAGAGGAATTTATCAAAGGACAAGAAAGAAGTGAGATGAGAGTCCAGGTCAGATCTTCTCCAAAGTCTCTTCTTCTTTTTCTGGTGATTTTTAATTTATTTAAAAAAGCACCTTTTCTATACTTTTCTGGTTTTGATCACAATTAAAACTATTAATTTACCTTCACTGTTTCACTGCATCACAATCATACAGTGATACAATGCATAGGAGTAATTGTTTTTTTCAATTGACTTAACAGCATTTGAATATTTGCACAACCAATCATCTTGGTTGAAGACCATTGGTCATTACATATGTTGCAGGAGTTTCAGAGAAACTGAGACTTTTATTCTCAAAACACAATATTCCCAGTAGCTTTCAAACCCCAAACACATTACGGCAAAGACTGGTTCACCCCAAAGATCTGGCCCCCTGGCACATAGTAATGTTGTGTATGCTGTTAAGTTCCAGGAGGACTATGACCAGTTATACATTCGGGAAACAAAGTGACCAGAATGGGCCAACACAGAAGAGCTACATCATTAGGCCAGGATTCTGCAGTTTACACTCATCTACAGACCAGTGGTCACTCCTTCAGGGATGAAGATGTTCTCATCCTTGATAGAGAGGAACATTAGTTTGAGAGAGGAGTAAGGAAGTCATTTTTGTGAAGAAAAACTGGCATCATTAAACAGGGGTGGAGGCCTCCATGTCTAGTTGTCCCCCTCTTACAATGCTGTTATTTCAAGTATAACTCAGCCCCCTGTAATCAATTGGTGGTAATCAGGGCACTAACAATCTATTGTTATACTGATGGTCCTCCTTTGCATGTGAACAGGCAGTGTTGATGTTCCTTAAACCTGTTGGTCCACCAAGTGGAGGCATTGCTATAAGGTTTACCTGAAACTCCTCAGCATGAAGAAGTCTCCTGGAGGAGAGACAAAACGTTTCATTAAAGAACCCGTCCAGAGGACCTACTTATTTTTATTTTTTTTTTGATTGAAGACCACTCTTCCTTCAGAGTACATAAACACTTTAAAAAAATCAAATTAATACAGTTATGTTGTTAGGAAATATTTGGTTGGATGGGCAAAAAGGAAAAATTAATGTTTCTTTATTATCAGGAAGTGAATGGATCCAGATCATTAGACTGTTTTCTTAAAACAAAGATTTAAATATTTCTATTTACTTCAATAAGAAAATTCATAGAATACAAGTAATAAAGTTAATTAATAAAGACTTGTTGGAAACTTGGACCCATTGGTAACTTGGATTCACCTCTTAATTATTAATAATGACTTCTTAAACATTACTGGTATGAAAAACAGAGAAAGCAGGACAAAAATACTGTACTAAGCTTCATAAGGATTTCTTTGATCTGAAAATTTCCTTGTGACATCCACTTAAGATGAACCTAAAACTAGTTACAACTTTAAAATCCACCACTTAAGGGATATATATAGGGACATGGAACGGAAATAAAAACATAACACGATTCAGATTTAGCAAAAAACATGTTTAATCTCTCCTTGATGCGTGTCTATTTACAAGTAATAAATCTGCAAAATAGGAAAGAGCAGGATATTTACACGGGCATGAAACAGCCAAAACCTGTCACATTAGCTTCAAGTCTGAAACTCTTAAAAAGGTATAATATCTCATAAAGTATTAAAACTCTCAAGTTTTTTTTCCCCCTTTCTGCATCTCTTCTATTTAATCTGGGAGAGTTGTTTTACATCCTCTAGTCTGTCTCTGAAATGTTCTTTTATTAAAGTGAACTCAGTTGGGGAGGAAGATGGGGAGCCAGAACTGAAGAGGTGGCAAAAATATGTTTTTGTTTTTTTTAATTGGAGGTGTCATAATGAAAGGTTCTGCTCATTCTGAAAGTTTTACAAACACACATACAGAACTAAATGAAAGATGGCTTTCAAAATGTGCACAACCCCACCATTTTCTGAAATGAATGCAATCTAAATTCTATATCTGTTATATAAATATTCAAAAGGTTGATTATAGTCACCATCAACAACTGGTTTATGGACTTTTGTATAAAAATTTACCCTAATATATAATCAAACTGAATACAAACAAAATCATATTTTATTTCAGGCTCCAATCTCAGTAATATTTTTTATGTAAAGTTTTCCATTTTAAGATTAAGATTTACAGATTGACTTATTTTTGAAGTAAGTTCAAAATGGCTTTTTGAAGAACTGTGATTTTTGACATTCATTTTTTTCCCTTTTTATATTTAGCAAAACAAAAGCCTACTAGTTTGGCACAACGGCTAAAAAAAGGAAATTGCTAGCGTAGCTACAGTGTAAGCATGATATAGTGTGTTCATTTGCTAATTACAGTCACAGAGGATGTTCATTTTCAACAGCTTTCATTCACCTTAACTTGACATTATTTTCACATTTTACAAACCGATGTGAAACTGCTGCTGATCATTTTTCTATATTATGCCAAACATGTTAAGTCTTTTTGATCATTGGCTAGCTTAGTTTAGTATTCAGTCCCAATGCTGGCATAAACATTGACACTAAATTCTCTTAATTGGAGCTTTTTTTGCTTGTACTTTCAAGATCAGTCTCTTGACTTTTTCTTTCTTTCTTTAATAGAAAAAAGCTATTTAATGTTTTGTTTTCATAAAATCAATATTGAGTCAACTTCACTCTTTATTATGGAAGCCGAGAGCAGACGTTTTTCGCATCTATTTTTTTTCGGTGGTTTTCTCGTAATAACGACAATCGTTATCATGAAATAACGATGAGCATTTTCTTGAGGTAATGAGTTATGGTTTTCCTCTTGTGCATCACATGGTAACCATGGATACAGCCTGGTCCCATCAGCTGGTCCATGGTCAGTAATTCCATGGTTACCGAACGATGCACAAGAGGAAAACCCTAACTCATTATCTCAAGAAAACCATCGGGAAATTAACTCATTATCTCAAGAAAATGCTCAGTTATTTTATGACAACATATGTCGCTTTCATGAAAAAACCATGGGAAAAAATTATACTCGGAAAATGTCCGCTGTTGGCTTCAGTTCCTTATATAGTAGTAAGTGAAAGTAACCAATATTTTGTTATGCTTCTAACAAGTTCAGACAACCTTTCTACTATTTTACATTATTTTAGTCTAAAAGCAATTTTAAAAGAAATTTTGAATTTTAAAATTGTTTGGTTTTGTAAGTTCTTTTTGTTTTTCATTTTGACATTGTTTTTCAATTGAATCATCCCCCTTTATGTATCTGAGCAAAGCATAACTTTGATGTAACAAGTTCAAAAAGGCACAGTGAACACTTATGGCGCCTGCTTTGTTTTACCAAGGGACGTTCGTCCTTCAACCTCTTTCTTAGTCGTTTGTTGTTTTCCAATCCGCAGAGAAAAGTAAAGTCAAAAGATGTTACAGAATGACAAATGAAGAAGTATGGCCCTTAAACCATTGAGTATTTTCTTTATCTCCCAAAGATGTTGTGAAGCGGTGAACAAGAATCAAAACTAATGCAAACAACATAAAATAAATACATTGGATCACCAGTCAGATCTCTTAGTTTTGATTTACTGCCCACAAAGCCAACCAATGGGTCAACCTCATTATATTTTCATCATCAATAAAATAATTACAAGTTTTCATCTAAACAAAAAGTCAGATATCAATGCAGTGGTCCACATCCTCAAATAGATTGATCTAAATGAAACAGAATGAGTCAGTGAGTGTCTGTACATGGAAGTAACATTGTCTACGTTTCACAAAATATCATGAAACAAAGAGAAACACTAAATCATTTCTGCAAGGGGACAGTTTAAATACTGAAACTGAGCAGTAAGATAGTTCTGTGGAAGAACGAAAAAGCAAATGTTCATAGGAGAACTTTTCATGAAGTTGTCGTTCCAATGTGATTGAGTATAGCTTTGGTCAGCTCATTCTGTATGTTGTTTTACCCTGTGTAGTTCAGTGGTTCAAGTATTGAAGCACATACAGAACATTTCATTATGGTTCAGCACATATACTGTATGTTGTCAGATGTCCATGAGTCTTAATGTGAATGACAGGCTTTCATTAAGATGAGATATTTAAATGTGTTTAAAGGGTTTTCAGAAAACATCCAAAATGTAACCAAGTGGTTTGACTAGAGCTTAACTGATAGCAGCGGCAGAAGGGTACCTGTTGTGTGTGAACAAGTGGCAAAATAAAGTAATGGGTAACCTTTGTTGGAAGTCCCAAATGTGATGATTAAAAAAAATAAAAATCATCACATAATTTACTGTTCAAATTATGTGGATGCTAAATGGAAAATAACTGAAAATAAGCGTAATTAAAAAAACAAAAAAAAAACAAAAAACAGGCCAGTATATTAGAAGAATCATTCGCTCTGGAAAAACAAGGATTTGAATTTCTCTCATTCAAAATTTTGGCTTTTTTTTTTAAATTTTTTTAATCAAAGAATTCCTAGAAAACTGAAAGGCATCGCTTGGATAAGATGCACTCACTTTCTTATCATGTTGTAAAACAGTTGTGATCGAACAATTATCACTTGGAATAAGCTTTGCAGTCGCCTTATAAGGTGTTGGTCACACTTTCCAGTCTTTCTGACTACTTGCTGTTTGTGTTCACGGCAACAGGACCGAAAACAGAACCCAAATCTGTCACTCCAACAGGAAGTGAACATGTATGAAAATTACCTAAATGTTCAGTTATTATTTTTTGCAGCTAGTGCACACTTTACTAATTATTATAACACCGTAAACATTTCCAGTTAATCCCACATCTAAATAGAAGTAATGAACAGTTTAAAAAAGAAAGACTTTCGATTGTATGAACTTCTACTCTTAGCGTACCTGGTAACCCTGATCGGATGTTTCTGATGCAGCTTCAAAGTTTTTTAAAGTCATCTAAACTGATCTGGGGACTCTGATCGGATGTTCTTCAAGAGCTCTTTATCAAAGTGAACAAAGTTGAGGGAAGCACCGCAGAAGTGGAAGGAAAGACGATGTTTGAAGTAATGGTAGCTGTTTCCTTTTAAATCATATTGCTCAAAAAGATGCATGTGATTTATTTATCCATATTTTCTAAAGATATGTAGACAAGTCATCATTAGACAAACACATCTATGTGATCTAATTGATTTTCTTCCAAGTTGAAGCTGTATATTTTATAACAGTCTTATACAAGATGGTTAAGTTTTTATCATTTTAACTTTTGTTTGAATAGTTGAAAATCGTTTTTTTCCCCCGCTTTCCAAAGAAACCATGTGGATGTAAAAGTAAACAAAATGTTAATGAATCCATGATTTTCAAAGCACTGAAAGTCGATGCGCTCCAGCAAACTGTGCAAGGAAAACTTCTGAAGATTTCTTTTCTATTTACTCCTATAAAACCACAGAAACTCCAAAAGAAAAAGAAAAAAAGGCCCTCAAACTTGTACAAAAACACTCACATACGTTAAGCTACATTTCAATTTAAAAACCACATTCACATTTCAAAAAAGGTGGCCCTTTTTAGTTTCACAGGCTTTACTGCAGACTTTAACAAAACTGAATCACTATTTTTTTTTTTTTGTTTTTACTGCTTAGCAAAACTAACTTTCATTTTAGAGGTTATGCCTCATAAAATTTTCAGACAAGGAGTGGTCTAGAAAACAAGACCAAGAAGCTAAAACAGCACAGTGTGCCAGGGATCTGTTGAAATAACTGCCTAATGCCTGTGTGTCTGCCAGCACAGCAGAGTTTTGTCTCATCTAAAACAGCTGATCTCAAAGTATTTGGTTTCTCTAAAACAAACACAAAAGCACTGTAGGTTGGTTGGCTCATGTGGCTTCTAGACATCGTTTGTCTTTTTACAATCTTCAGAGCCAAAGATGGAGCACATAATGGCCCTAAAACCTCATGTCACTTAAAGTGTCTGTATTACATATATATTTCTGCCGTTTACCTTTTTTTAAAAATTCTCAGTCACTAAGCATGACAACAATTTCATAATAGCACATTTTATCTAACAAAAATGTATTTTTGCACTAAACAACATTCAAAGTAAAACATGGCACAAGACAACTTTTTCCTTGTGTTTTCATTTTTTTTTTTTCATCTAGGAAATATCAAATCTTCTGAAACATAGCTTTAGTACATTGAAATGGAAAACTTCATTTTTCAACTTTTCATTTGTTTTAAAAACAAAAGGGTTGTATTTATATATCTATATATAATATTCATATATCCTCTGCTCTCTTTTGATTTAGCTTTGTTGTGCAAATTCAGCAGTAACACAAGTGGCACAGCACTAGGGAGAATAGGTCGGTGGGAGAGTAAAGAACCAAATGAAATGACAAATCAAATGCAGTTATGAAAACGGTCAAAGTTCTTTCTTTGACTGCAGTAGTGTTTTGTTGATAGAGTAAAACCAGGAGGAAGAGGTTCAGTCGAAGGTCCTCCCTCCTGCTTGTCCTGTAGTTCGCAGGAACCTGTTTCCCTGCAGCCACTCTGCTGAAAGGTCTTTGAGTGATGAGGGGTATTTCTACCAGCTCTTTTGCTGCTGATCTGCAGCTGTCCCTGACCTTTGACCTCCCATTGGAGGACAGCAACCAAAAACAGATCAAATATTGTAATGAAATGTCCTGAATTTTCACTGGTTCATGGTCTGAACAATAGCCTTGGCAGTGGAAAGGTACTTGTATCCCCCCTGCAGCATCTGTCACCTGTTTCAGCTCAGGTCCATATTAGCCAAGGCTGAGGTTTGGTCTGATTTGGTTGATCCTGGTAAGAATTGTGGCTCAGAGAAAAAGAAAAAAAAAAAAAAAGTTCCAAACTCTGCTGTTCCTCCTGTTGGCTGCTGCTCGGTGCTCGTGTCCTCGCAGTCTTTTCCACAGCTGTAGCTTCATAGTTAGTGAATGTTATAACAACGGACTTCAAACGTCAAGAATCAAAATGTCATGGCGTTAAGGAAAGATGTGTGGGGAAGCCAGTTCTGCCTTGACTAAGGCGCATGATTGGCCAGTCCTCAGCTTGCCAGGGCCATGGTGTCGATGACCTGCTCTAGCTTGCCACGTAGCCGTTGTCTGCGAGACTGTTCGTCTTTCTGTAGTGCTGACAGGAGCTGGACACAAAGAAGGAAGACCATTATTTTAAACAAATAGCATGTGGCAATACACACTGGGTGCATCTACTGTGTTCTATTGCTCTAACTGCTCAAATACACTCCAAACAGAAACAGCACTCTGATTTTCATTTACTGGTTTGCAATTACAATTACACTGATACTGACAACGCAAGCAGGGTTGGCAGGGCAGGTGTGAAGACCGATGGAATGCGTGTAATTGTATGTTAATTGCTACTGGGAGTGTGTACAGTATTTTGTGTGTGTCTGTGTTGGTATGTGTGCGTGTTATGCTTAACTGTTATTTTGCATGGCATGAACAGGAAGAAGAGGAGCTGCTATGTTCCAACATGTGAACGTGTGCATTTTCTTAATTATGCGTGTGTGTGTGGATTCACAAACACGTGAGTACATCTCGCTACATGTGCGCTGCTGTGTGTTTGTGTAAGGGAGCGTGCACGCATGTAAGGTCAGGGCACGTGGTAGAGGGGATGGCACTTTGCAGCTGCCTACATCTGGATAATAGGCTGTAATGATGGGGAGCAGTTGGTTTGAATGGAGCCAGCTGCAACCAGCCAGTGTAACTACTGTAATGCTGCTGGTATGAAGGATTGAAGAGGAGAAAGGACAGAATATATTTAAAGCATGCATGTGAGAGAACATTGGGAAAGGGGTTGGTTTAAGAGTAGAGATAAGAAACTGCTATATTCAAAAATTATTCAGTAGTACATTTATGTTTTGCCCTACTTATAAAGCAACCTAAGAACAAAGTACTTCCTTACTGCAATCATTTATATTAAGGAAAAAGCATTACTAAAACACTGTACAAATATTCAAGTATCCTGTTATATCTTGTCCCTGTGTTCTTCATGAAGCCAAGTTAAATATTTAATATAATTGTCAGATTACAAGATAAAAATGCCAACAAGTTTAGTTTGTGGAAAATTTTGTTTATCTCATTTCTATTTATGTT
>JARVJO010079668.1:0-16209 GCA_031762555.1 Cynodonichthys magdalenae | reverse complement strand
TCTCTTCAGTGTTGAGAAGCTCCTCTCAGATTCAGCTGTGGTCAGAGGAGATGAGATGAGAATCTTCAGCAGAGTCACAGTCTCTGAAGGTGTCCTGCAGATTGTTCTCCATGAAGCTGGAACAGAGCCACAGCATCACTGCAGCTCCTGAACTAGACTTGTTGGTCCTGTCCTGGGTGAGCCTTCATGGTGGTGAACTAGAGAACTGGCTGTGGTCCTGCAGAAACCTGTCTGCCTGCAGCAGCACTTTTCAGATGCTTTGTGAATGGATCAAGATGGTGTCACAAACCTAAAAAAATAAATGCACAAATTTAATTCAATAGGGAGATGGCTACAAGTGAGCTTTCTAATGTATATTTAATATATAGAAAATAATTGATGTTATTTTAATAGCAACACATTTTTGCACCTCTAAGGTAAACTATTACTTTATATTTTTATTTAACAAATGTATTCATTTAATTAAAAAAAACAAAATAAACTCTATAAACAACAGAAGAAAAAATATATATAAATAAAATAAAAGGCAGCAGAAAGAAGAAAAATATCTTCTTGAATCTGCCCCTTTTTCAAGAATAAATTCAAACAATAGTAATTTACAAAACAAAACACTTCTCTCTTTCACTTTCACCTTTAAAACGTTTCTCCTCATATGTTCTGCTTTGAAAAGGTTTAGTTATAAGGGACTTAACTGTGTTGTTTGTCTCCTCCATTTCTCGACTGATTTATTGTTCTCCAAAATCCGCCTCGTGATTCTGCTCTGCTGGCTGCAGCACTAATAGGACGTTGTTTCGTCGACACAGCAGTGTACTGTTTGCAGGTCTCGCTTTAATACTTTTGCATTAAGGACTTACTGCACATAACCAAAACTTCACGAGTTGTGTATGGGAATATGTATCGCCGAACCGGTCGTGACACGGAAGTGACTCAACATGAAAACGCTCATGAGTAAAATGGAAGTTTACACATCAATAACTATAAATTATTGATTTTGCCTATCAGAAAACATATAAACAATATTTTGTCAAAACATTTATAGAGTTTTATTTTGTTATTTTATTTTATTTTATTTTTGTGTACCAAAAGTAGAGGTGGGCCGGCGAACTTGCGCCCCCTATTGACCAGCCGCCACTGATAAACTCGTAAACCCTTCCAACAAACTGGAATGGATCTGAAGTTACAAATATTCCTACAGAGAAATTATGATAATCCTGTAGGAAGTGACAGAAAAGTTATAGTCATCACTGCCTCATTTTGTTTTCTAATGCTAATTTCTATATAAATACTATCATAGGCAAAATATACAGTAATGTAAAGGTTTATAAAATCAAGTTTGCAAAAAGTCTCTGACACTTAGGTTGTTTTAGGTCTGCTGTATAAATTACATTTGTATTTGTAAGTCAGGGAGGTGCGCACTACAGTTTAATAACTACTAAACTCAGGTCTTTCAAAGAACTATCTACAACAGGTAAAATATTAATCTTTTATCAATTTTCTAAAAAAATACACTTCATACAAACTTTCACTTGACTTTAAAAGGAAGCCATGAAAGCTGTCATTTGTATTATAATGTTTGTGTTGCATGATACTCTTATTTGATTTAAAAACATAATGTCCACAGAATTGGAAAGCAAACGTATCATTAAATTGGGAATGTATGTCACTTGCCTGGGCCTCTTATATTCCTCCCTTTCCAAGGTAACACCACCAAATATTAATATTTGCTTTTCATTTCAGCCAGCAGTCTTTTCAGAATGAGTGGAAATAAAGGGCTACAGTGTGTTAAATGTGACTTTCAGGCAGGATATTATATGCTTACTGAGAGTGTGAGATTTGGCCAGTGAAACAAAATCTGTCTGTAATAGAGGATTTTTTTTTCCACAGATGTATTAAAATTACATTTGCATTAAAAAAGTGGTCATGTGACGCCTTGTTTGAGCTGAACCTGTCACGGTCTGTATCTGTGTGTTTTTTGGTTACTTTTCTAGTCTTTTTTTCTATTTACCTCGTCCTGCCTGTCTTTGCTATAGCCCCGCCCACTCTCACCTGTTCCTCATGATTCTCTCCCAGGTGTTTCTTGTTGTAGCTCGTTAGTTCCCCTTTATATTCTGTTCTCTGTTTTCAGTCTGGCATCAGAACTTTGTTGCTTGTACCCTGTTTGCAACAGTCTCAGTGTTCCTTGTACCTAAGCCTGTTTCAGGTTTTTTTTCTTTTTTGTAGTACTTTTTGTTGCCACACCATTGTTTTTGTTTTTTTTAATAAAACCTGTGTTTGCAACAGTTTTTGGACCAATTTCATGCAGTTCTGCACCTGGAGTTCAACCTCCCAAGCAACTCCTGACAGAACCAGGGGTAAAAGATGTCTTTTTGTGCAGGTGAGAATTGCAGAAGGTGCAAAAGTAAGCTGATCATGGAAACTGTAACATCTTTCTGAAGCCGGTTGATAGCTAATGTTAAAGAACCATGACTTGACACTAATCATCACACTTACAGTCACAAAGAGACCAGTCCAATCTCAAACAGCTTTTCTGCAGTTAGGGCACTCTGGGTAATTAAAGGAGACTTTAAACATGAGAAGAAAAGCATGGTTGGAGAGTTGACCTAGTGTATCATGTCTCCAACCATTTCTGAATCTTTCAAAGGAAACTAATCGGTGAGTAATTCCAATAAATGGGCCATATCTGCATATTTTAAGACACTTTTTTGTGAGAGTATTACCATGAAGGCTTTACCTATAGGTCTATCATGGCATTATACAAATAAAAACTATTGGAACTCAATAATTTTGATTGGACTTCTAGCTTTTCTTTATCTGGATCATTTGGCTCAGCTCATCAAAGATCAACTTCTTTTTTGACTCTTAAATGATTCTGTATGTAGTCCTGCTTCTTCAGGACCGACTCTAAAATAGCTAGTTTGGAACCTGCTTTTCTGGAGTCAGCTTAGAGCTGTTATTCCCATTACGAATGGGTAGTTTCAGAAAGAAATATACGAAACTTAAAAAAAAAAAAAAAAAAAACTGAAACAAGTCAAAAACACGGTTTCTTTAGTGTATAAACTTCATGAAATTTTCTTTAACATTTTTTTCAAACATTTTTAAAATGATTTAAAGGAGACATGCTTTTAAATGTTTCTTTTTCCCATTTAAATCATCCAGTCGGGGTTTAAAGTGGAACTGCAATGCTTTGGTCTGAATTCCTACTTATTGTAACTCCAAAAGCCCCCTTTTCAATTAGTTTTGATGCTGTCTCTCTAAATCTAAACGAGGCACATCACACCCTGCACCCCCTCCAGCTTTCAGAGCAGGCCATTCTAGTTTGATAAAAGATTTATGACCATGTAGATATTTAATTTAAATATGTCAACAATGGAAGTCTTGTCCATCCAGCCTTACATGTTGGAGCCAGAGTCTGACCGAGACCAAGAGGAGAATGAAGACAACCAGATTGTAGTTGGTAAATCCAGAACTTATCTAGAAGTTCTGTCTCAGATGTGATGTAATAGTTCAGAAAACATAATAGAAAATAAAAAAAAACTGAATGGGTTGGAAAAATAGGACCCAAAGAGATTAAATTCAAGTTTTCTGCACTCCTAGAGACTTCAAGTACTCAACAAAATGCATTTAATAGCTTAAAAAGCAGAATTTGCATGATATATTCTCTTTAAAAGCTGAAGTATAAAAGTCTGAAAAAAAAAATCCGCTCCATCAATATTAAGCCTGTAAATGTAATACCGTACAATGCAATAGCATTAATGCTGTTTTTCATAAACAAAAGAACTGTCACAAATGTTCAGGTTTTGTTGACATATCACTAAAAGACCAAACCTCAGGAATTATATCAGCCTCTCAAATCAGTCAAAACATGACTTTACTTTGAAATTTCTACAGGAAAAGAGCCTGTTGAGCTAATATCTGTCAATCAAAAGCCATTTCATAACCTCACGTGCAATACAATCCCAAAGGCACACTGATTTCACACACAAAGCAAATAGGAAGTTGGTGATTTGACAACAAAGTGGGGCCATGTTTCAGATGTAGGAAAGTGCCCACTCACTCTGCACTTCAAAGAGAAAACCAGGATTCTGCTGAAACTGGTGTCAGTGTCTGCTCTCAATTTTGGTAATAACTTGCTCCAAAAGAACGGCCCAATCTGGAAGCAATTTGCAATAATACAACCAAGTTTTCTTTTTCCACTAGCAAAAGTTGTTCTAACTATTGACCTCTGCTGTGCCTGAGTGGAGTTTCTGGGCGTTCTGAGATGACACCACAGCTTTTAAATGAAACTTCCTAATTCTTTGTGTCACTGTTGTTTCAGGCTTCGTCTCCTGGGTACAATATTTAGACTGAATGCTGACTCTTTTTACACCAACATTTGAACTGTTGGGCATGTTCAGCTATTAGCTGAACACCATTCAACAAAAAGCTTTCGGATTATTTATATTTAAGTTGTAAAAAAACCCTTGATGTCAAAACAAAAACTCAGGTTTTTGTTAGTAATTTTGTTGCAGTCTGTTGCATCAGGAAAGTATATCTAAACAAGCACAGAATTCATACTTATGGTATGTGGTGCAGTTTATCATGGTGCTTTCTTCCCTTCACACTGCTGCTCCCTTGTGGTGTATCACGATATGATAGGCTGCTTTGACAATTTGCAAAACTAAAAGTCTCTGGAGATTAATTAGTAACAGGAAAATTAATGGATTATGTTCATTCCTGTGCTTAGAGGTAGTAAACATAAAATGAACAAGTTTCTAAAAAAGAAACAACACTAAAGACAGAAAAAAAGCTATTTGTTTTCAGGAAAGTTTACCTAAATATATTTTATTTTGTTAATTGAGTTCTAAACTGAAAAGCACTGATTTAGTTTAAAGATAAATGTTAATTTATTTGTTTGCTTGCTTTACAAAAAAAAAGTGGAAAAACAAATATGCACACTCGTATCAGTTCTACGGTCCCCACTTTTCTCTCAGTCATACACTCATCATAGTGCTCCAACACCTTTGTCTCAACTCTTGTCTTTCACCAAAGCAATCAGGTAAATCCTACATTAACTCTGAAGAAACAGCCCATTAATATTTCACTTGTTTTCAAGCCTGTTTGTGCCATACATCAATGCCCAGCCACCTCATTCAAAGCCATACATTAGAACTATTTTCAAAATACTTCATTGTCAGCCTGTGGCAGCCTCATTACTTATTAAGATAAGGGGGAAAAAAGCTGTGCACGAGCAGTTGGTGGCTCAGCTTGCTTTAAAAGCTGCTTTCTGCTGTTTCCACCTCCTCTGCCGTTTACTATCTCCACCTCCGTGCTTCTGTGCTCCTTTGTGAGCTCACACTGTTGGAGAAGATTTACAAAGACGGTCAACTGAAAATAAGTGAGACATTTGTTAATAAGGGAACAAAACGAGGATTCTTTCATGCTGGTTGAAGTGGCACTATAGCTGCTGCAAAGAGTAAAAGAAGCCACAGTTCAAAACATAAACATGTGTTATGAAAGAACAATGTGGTTTCAGATAAGTGAGAACTCTTTATACAGGAATACAACAGACAGTATTTGAATGTGTTTACTTGCAAATAAAGATTAACATTTTTTCCAAGGTCTGTACCCACTTCAGACATATTTGGAGAGCAGACATTCCAAATTAGGACGAATAAACACTGAGAGCCGAAGGAGGATTGCTGCATTGTTGCCTCATCTTCAAACAAAACTCAACAATAAATTTTAGCTACTATGAAGGGTCTTAAAAATCTTCTTCAAAAGAGAAAAAAGATTAGAGCGGAAGAGGTGGGAATTTTTAAAAGTCTTCTGTTCTGTCACTCCTCCAGGATGATGGCATACCTTTGTAACTGTTTGGAAACTGTTTTCCAACTCATCATGACAGAGCTGTTGTCCACACAGCAAACTCTTGACAGCAAAGTGGAGTCACTGGAATTAACGTTGGTAAAAAACAGTTTTGCACTTTCATTTAGAATTGTACACCCATTTTATAATCTGGACAATTTAAACTGATAAAAACAGTTTGTTCACAAAATAAAGTTGTTGTGTTGCAACAAGGCTTAATAAACTGAAGAACTTGTGTTTCCTGCAAAAAATGCAATGTGAATGCTCAATGCTGAAAGATTTTTGCCAAAAGCTGCTGAAGTCAAGGCGAAAAGGTCTAATTGCAAAACTGTTAATGTAAGTTAAATTTGAACAACTGACATTTGCTGAAAATAGGACAAAAGTGAAAAAATCAGTTGAAAGATAGCAGTAAAAGGTAAAAAAAATCTAAAGAGAAAAAAATAGCTCAAATTAGCAAATAGATGCTAAAGGTAGATTAAACAAGTTAGTTTCAAATCAGCAGAAGACAACAAAAGTACTGTGAATTAGTTTTAAAATAGCTAAAAAAGTTGTTTGCTGAATTAAGTAGTAAGTAGGTGAAAATATTACTAAATGTAAATTTAGTTGTAAAAAATAGTTTAAATTAGGGACTCGCTACACTAAAAAGTATATAAAACACAAAAAACTGCTGAAATTAAAATGAAGCAACTGAAAGAAGCTTAAAAAGCTTAAATTTGCAGAAAGAAGCACAAACAAGTTTATCTTTAAAAAAGTTGAGTCGGTTCTCTGGATGACTTCTTTTTTGTTGAAAAAAAGTTTTGACTCTTCTCCAAGAGACTCTTTCATTCTGGGGAGTTACAGATAAACTCATCCTTACAAGCAGAACATGATTAAAAGTGGCTGGGTTCTCAATACTCAGCCTTATAAGCAATACTGCTTAGGCTGGTCAAGGCTGAGGCTGTACTATTTTAACCAATAGGAAAATTCAACTGCTTCGGCCACTGTTCAACCCATAGAGGGCAGCACCAAGACAGTGTTTGACCAAATATTGCAGAATTAAACAAATTTACATGAACATGTCAAAATATAAATACAATACCCTTTCAGGCAAATTTTAGACAGCTTATTTGCAAAAAAATTTGATTTGGGGTTTCTTTACTCTTTAAATGGGCTGTGATTCCTGTGGAAAGTCAGGAAAAGAATTACTGCAGGTAAAGATTAGGCAAACAGGTTTAAGGCAATAGTCACCAATTGTTTTTAGGGGTAACCACTGAGACACTCACCTTCGTCCCCCTAGTGGTACTCCTGAAATGTTATTTATATGTGGGCTACATTGCCATTATATTTCAACACAAATGCCACATGAAATCAAGATTAACAGAATACACTCTCCACCAACATCAAAAAAGTAAATAAAAAGTAAACTATATTTAAGCTAATATGTCTTTATTAGAAGCTGTTGCTTAATGTCTTGTTCCAGTAATATTTGATATAAACTCCGAAGTCTGTAGAAGTAGTTGTGAAGGACACATTATATTGGCTTTTTTAAAGTCTTTATTATTGATTAACTGCACTGACAGGGCTGAACTAAAAATAATGGGTTCTATTCCTGACAGACGCTGCTAAAAGCAGTTCCTTAAAATGTTCATAGAACTTTGAAAAGTTGCTGCACCTAAAATAATTCCATGCATTACGAAAGGCAAAACACGCACAGCAGCAGTTTATTAATTTATGACGTGATATGTGCAGAGTTTTTCAAAACACTCCCAAAGTGGACACTTCCATAAATTTTTTTGTTAGTTTACACAAAGCCGCTCGAGGGGCCACGCAGGTACAGCAGAGAGAGTAGGATCCACCTCCAAGCAGATTATTTACTCTTTCCCTTCCTTTATCACTCATCTAAAGTCTAGCTATTAGTCATCACAGAACAAATCCTCCAGAAACAGAGCATTTACTGTAGAACGATGAAGAATAGAGGAACAGTTTATTGTTCATACATCAGTGAACCAGACATCACCAATACACTGATATCCCATTTCTCCTGGGACGATGGAGCTAATAAATAAATTAAAATGAAAAAAAAAAACATCCTATGGATGCACTTAAGAAGGTGGTCAAACTAATCCAAAAACAAGTTGACTTTAACACATTTGAAAAGTTGATAATAATGCAAATACAACCTCAAGTACCTTCATACACACTCGCAACACACACACAATAATTCTAATGCAGGGTTGTTCTTTAACAACTGTCATATATTCAACATTTACTGGATTAATGTCACCAGTCCGTCAGTCTTACCTGGGATTTTTCTTTTATACACATGCGAAACAGGAAGTGCCACTGACAGCTCTGATTGTTGCGCTCATCCTGCATATGTGTGTGTGTATGTATTACATGTGTGTGGTTAGATTAAAGGGAGTTCAGAAGGGACATCCCTGTACTTTAAAGTGTGGCTTCTGCGACAGCCTGGGGTACAGCATCCATCTCTGTCTTTTTGCCAAATTTGATTTTAAATATTTATCACTCCATACATCTTGGCTGAAACAAATTGCTGGCAAAGTGCTATTGTCTGTGAAACATGTAGTAAGAAGGATGGGGGCTTCGGAGGGAACATCAATGTTTCATTTGGTAAAATATATGACTGGAAAGGGTATGTGCAAGTACAGCACTTTTAAAGCAGGAGGATGGTATAGTAGAACTTTCTCAAGTGTGTTCTTCCTGCAGAGGATGAATGCAGGAGGGAAGTATTTTAGGATAAAACGCTGTTAGTCATTTCTTTCCTTTGTGTGAGATCCCAGAATGTGGGCTTGTTTATTTAAAGCTTAAGTTTCTCACAAAGCCCTTGATGTAACTTTGTCATTGTTAAAAACATTCCTAATGGTTACTTAAATATTTTACAGTTTTCTAATAATTTTATCATTGCCTGCTACTTTGAAAAGCAATCATGTAACTGCCTTTATGTGTGTTTTCTAAAACATCTCATGATCCATTGAACAGATTTTAGAAACTCTCAGAGAGTAACTAGAGTGATTCTTATTCGAAATGGTCGGTGCAGCTAATCTACATTATGAAACACAAAAAACTGGCTACAACTCAAAAATGTTACAGACACTGAGCTAAAATCTGGTGTGTTTGTAGCTGAGGGTCATCTCCAGCATATACTCTGACAGCAAACAACAGGCAGAGGTGTATAGTAACGAAGTACATTTGTAATCTTATCAAGTACTTTTACTTTGTTACATTCAACACATAAAATTTGATACTTCAGCGTATTTACTTTAAAATTTAACACCTAGTCACACGTTACAAATGTAAATATGGCCAAACTCATCATGAAGAGCTGTTTATGCACTATAAAAAGGATGCATTGAATTTACTTAACCAAGTTATGTCAGCTGGTACCACTAAGCCGAGTTGAGCAAATGTAAAATAATTTATATATTTTCTTTAAAAGAAAATGTGTCAATTGCTCAATTTGCTTAACTTGGTTCATTGGAACCAGTTTGGTTAAATAATTCCAACTCTTCATTCTTCAGAGTGTAAAAGTACTTTTACTTATTATGAGCAGTTTTATGGCTTTTGCTTAAGTACTTCTCTTTTTGGTAAAATTCTTTTTTACCAGTCATTTTCGGTTTACGTATTGAAGGACATTTTTTGTAACTGATTGACTAAATATCAGATCCAATATTGTATTTTTTTTACATTCTAATCATTGCAGCCAATATGGTTTAAACAGGGAATGGGGGTTGGTGTGTTTTTTCGATGTGTTCTTTCTGTCTTCGTAAACAAAAACTGTTTACGTTCTAACGTCTGACGTAAAAGGTAACACCTTCAGGGGGGTAACCAGTAAGAGGAATATGTTAAAGGTTGAATCATCATTTTTTATAGGGCAGAAGTTTTAAAAGAGATTTTTGTTAGTTCTTGTGGGCAGTCTCTTCTTATATTCAGCCTGGGACATGCACTGCTCCTGAGAGTGTATTTGTTTAGCGACAGATAAGGTGCTAAAGTCTTCTGACTGACTGAAGCCTGACTGCCTATGCTAGTGGAGCTGTTTGGAGTCAAAGACAAGAATAAAATTTTTAGAAGAGATTCAACTGCAGTTTTTAACTATTTTACTCAGACTTCCATTTATTTATCACAAATTCCTTTTAGTATTTTTTTGGTTTGTACCTTTCAAGTACATTATATACCTCCAGCTCAAAGGATCTTTGTGTAAACAATGGCATAAAAGGTAGCAGGTCATATGGATTCCTTTAAGGTACGCTATTTCCATTAAATTTTATTTGGTGTGTATGCTGTCCACATAGCAGCCTGAACAGAAGATGTCATACTGTATCTGCTGTGTGTTTAATGGAAATAATGCAGTATATTTTTTATTGTTTGTTTTAAAACCAAAAACACAATTTAGCAAAAAGCACATAGATTTACAGAAATAATCATGAGTTTGACATAAAGTAAACATTAATGACTTCAAAAAGCAACAATCAAAAGAGCAAGAAACATTAATAAGCATTCCACAAGAACTCTGCAGCCTCTGCAATTTTTTTGTCTCCTTTGGAATATTTCTAAAAAATGTGTTTTTCCAGGAAACAATTTTTTTCTATTTTAATTGTTCTTTTATAAACAATTCACACTATTTTTTATTTTTCTATTTTTTGTATCTATACCTAGGAGTTAAAGTTCTAAAGTGCAGGCAATATTTTTTTGCTTTCAGCATTTTAACCAGTGGTTTTCTTTAGGTTCTAAGCTACACTTCCTCACTAACCATACAGTACTGCTGCTAATGGTTGCCTGGACCAGATTCAAAACAATGGTATTTTTTTTCTGGCAATCACAAGATGATGAACAGCTTACCTGAAGGGCAGAAAAAGCTGCTACAGTGAAGCATTAATCTGGTGTTTGGTCTCACAAAAACAAAACATTTAGTTGATTGAAATATTTTTGTACTTTTCATACACTGCTGAATTACTGCTGAGGCATTACCGCTGATTAGGTTTACTGCATTTATCACACTCTGAACAACATACATATCTGTTTCTAGTTTTAGAAAGACCTGTTAATGAAGTTCACCATATTTTCATTCATTATCTCTAGATTAATTGCAGCCAACTATAGAACAATTAATGATGATTGCATCAACTGTAAGTGCATTATCTTCATACATACTTAAACAATGCTTAGAAACTGGCACTTAAAGCATGTCATCAGAGCTGAGTGTATTATCTTTCACTTCCCATAGATTTTGACTTTATTAGAGATACTTTACATACGTGTCTCACTGTGTGTATATATATATTTATATGTGTGTGTGTGTGTGTGTGTGTATGTAAATTTTTTTTCTTACATCATCCTCTTTAGATTAACTCTAAGTTGACCACAAGGTGGCAGTATAGTCTTTTACTTTGTAAAAGGATTAGAAACAGAATTTACAGTCTTTTGTCATATTTATTGATTTGGGTAGATGGGTAGATATAGATGAGTATGTAGATAGGTAGATAGATATGCACATGCTCATTTATATAATTATTTTATCTTTAACAAGCTTAAGATAAATTCTCAGGTATTATTGTACTGTTTTCATTTCCGTTTTCATAGTATTGTGATCATTTTTACATCTAAATTCCATAATTACCTATAAAATCTTGTTTTCATAAGTTTCAAAGAGCAATAATAATGTCAAGAGAGGTCCTGAACTTATTTTTCCTCCCTGGCAAAGGCAATGCCTCTTCCTCTTACCACTAGGTGGCAGTAGCGTAGCAGCACAGCTCCCTGTTTGTTGCCATTGTTTAGGTCAACATCATTACCTATTTGAAAGGACAGACTAAAATGCAGCAATGATTAATTACCATTTTAGTGTTGGTATACATTATTATCCATTATTCAAAAAGAGTCACAAAAACATTGCAGTACACAAAAACAAAGCAATTCAGAAGCTTTAGGGCTGTTTGTAAATGCAGCTCACAAAGCTTCTGCACATAAATATGTATTGCTTCTGCAACTCAATTAGGCACAATGAAATCTGGCCTTTGGAGTACAAGCGGCATGGATTTTCTTCTAAACATTCATCCATGGGCCTTTAGTTGTACAGCTTTTGGTTTTACTGATTATCTTCATCCTTTTTTATCTCAATACAGAGGTTTCCATCTGATACATGTTAGATTGTGTGTAATACTGAACTAAGGTTTTTTTGCATGCACCTGGCTGATGCCATAAAAGTGGATGGAGGTTTGTGGAATAGCTTCATTACTGCAGCCATGTGGAGCTGCCATATGCAAATATCCTAGAAAATCCAAATGGAGAGCTAAAGCTTCATTAAATTTGGCAATAAAATATTTGCAATACCTCATTGGCTTCTAATGGACATAATGAGAAGTATGACTGTATCCAATTGGCTTGTGTTAGATTTAATTTGTTTGGCATTTCACAGATGGGAATGCATTTAGAACAGTGATGAGAAGTCACAGGAAAAGCAGAACACTGAAAAACTGCCCTCTGTGTCACTACAGAGCCACAAAGGCCTCCTATTTTATCCAAATTAAGGGACATTTCTGAAAATATTGTTACGAATTATGCAGTAGCCTAAACTAAAATCACATACTGGAAATGCCTGTGGTTGATTTGACCAGATTGCATTTCAACATATTAAGTTACTGGAACTTAATTAATGCAGTCCCATTCTTTAGAGCTATCTGCCACTGGCTTTTTGTCCGAATCCAGATAAGGCTGGCTGACAGATTGAGCATGCCGACAGAAGATATACCAGACGAAGAAATGATAAAAATGGTTGTCGACTAAAGACAGAAGTAATACAGACAGAGAAAAACACTGGATTCATGCTGTTTGGCAGACAACCAAATCTGCATCACATAAATGAAACTTCTCACTGCAAACTGGAGGAGGGCACATCAAAGAAAGATACAGCATCACTTTTGGTCATATGCACAGCTGATAAACCACAGCAGGCACCTCACAGAAACCATTTCCTCCACCATTATAATTTATACATTTATACATACAAACAAACACTGAAAAGAAAAAAAAACTGATCTCATTTACAGAAAATGTTATCTTATTTTTTTTCATCTTAAAATCTTATAAAATAACGTGTGAATAGGATTGTGCCATTCAAAGACTATTTGATTTGGCTTTTATTTCACAAGACAAACATACCGCTGCATTTATCTGCCAGTGGGCTGCAAAATCTTATGTGTACTTAAATAGCAATCATATGACCAAATGCAACAGAGCGAGATATGACCTACCCATTTGAATAAGTCATACGCTCGAGCTACTTGTTGTGGCTAAAATAATCACAAATCTGAGCTACCAGTAAGAGGAAAGTAAATAATGAGAACTACAGCAGAAGGAACAATGCACAGAGCAAATAATCATCTCCTGTCAGGAGAACATGACTCAATTTGATCACATCCTTCCTATTTCAGAGCTGTGCTGAAACCTATTATATAAACACAAACTAGCTAATCAATTACAAGCCCCCAGTTAATGTAAAGTTGCTTTTCATACGCAGCCCCCTCACTGTGGCTTCCGAAGATAAATTGGCTGTGACCTAAGCATGACCTCAGATGATGTTCATGAGACCATTAAATTTCCTGCAAAGAGGGTGCAATGGGACTGTGCGAGTGTGTGTGCATGCGTGTGTGTGATAGAAGACAGGCAGAGGCATCCAATGAGATAAGGGGAGGAGGAGCAGAGAAGGAAAATGAGACAAAGAAAGAGAAATAAGCAGTTGTGCAGACAAATTACAAATCACAAGTCACCAGTTGGCATTTTATTCTCTCCTTTGTTCATTGTAAAATTATTTGAACACCTAACATTATGTTTTATAGGTGCATTTGTTTTCAAAAATTTAGATAATTCTACAACAATTTTTTTTTCCAGATTAGTTCTTAAATGTCTTCACCTGACCTTTGTTGTGGTTATTTTGCATCTATTTAGGGATGCAGTTTTAGTTGATGGCAGCTTTTTGTTACGATACCAAAAAATAAATAAAAATAAATAAATGGATGCATGATTTAACTTGTCATTAAATAATAAATTACTGTTTTTTTTTTAATTACAGGCTCCTATGTTACAACAAAATCAATTATATTTGCCATGAACTAGAGAATAACTTGAGTTCTTTTTTAGTCCAAATATATATACATACACATATATACTATTTCTGTGTGATGTGTTTCAAACTTAACTGATTTCTGCCATGAAACAAGCGGATTTGCTCCTTATTGGCTGGTTGTAGGACTGGTACAGAGAAGAAATATGACACAGAGAGTAATGTGTGTTAACCATGCAAGGTCACCAAATGGAAATAAATGAGCATCATCTCCTCCCATCTGTTTCACTGCTGAGTTGGCTTGATTTTACATTTTCAAAATGATTCCAATTTGCCAGTTTAAATCAGGAAATCCATCTCTCGCACACAGAAAGCCAAGTCACTTCCTGTTATATTAGCGAGAGAAACACAAAAGGCACGGCCTGGAGCACCTTGCAGATAATAGTTGCTAACAATTTAAACTTCCACACAGCACCCGCTTCCACCCAATCACACCTGGCACTGCAATGTATCTCACCAATTAGTATCACGTCATTGGTCCAGCAGAGATCAAGTTTATATCGTTAGCTTCTATTAGCAAACAGACAGTGAGAGGAGAAAGCCACTTAAGTTAATAGGAATTTGTACATGTTGCAAGCAAAAACTTTTTTTGTTTAGTTTTCACTCCTTCCAGACATGTGGAGTTTTTTTGTGTAGAGCCTGATCTATGGCAATGATGTCTGCATATCCAACCGGGATCTTAATTTTTGATGCTACGCATATCATTTACATGCATTATTTGTTGCTCTCTCAAATGATCGGACAATTGGAGTGGGTTCTATGGAGATTCAGTGTTAATACTGTAACAGAAAGAGGGGTTCTTAGAGCAAATTTCGACACACTCAACTTCAGGAATCACAGGAAATGTCAGTTGAAGAGTTGGTTGGAGGGTTAAGGTCTTCGACAGACTTTGAAAGCAAATGGGACTGTTAAAAAGGTTGGTGTTTTTACTGGTGTTTTATAGCTTAGCCTGCTGCATCTATCGTGTATCTGTGTGTGTATTTCAATCGCTCGAGGCACAGCTTCTGCATTGTTTAAAGAAACTTTATGGTGATTTTTAGAATTCGTGAAAGCATAATATTATCACTGTATGTGTGACTGACTGCAGTAGAGCACTGTATATAAGGCTAGTATAGATGTTACAAGTAAAGCTAGCAGTAGGCTACAGCAAACAGTAAGGTTTACTGTGACTGTTTATCAATAGAAAGTGCATGAATAGAATTCAGGTGGTACAGTGTTCGTTTAGTTTAGTTAAAGTATATTTATATATATATATATATATAATGCTGGGCACATTATTGCATTAACACAGCCAACGCTTAATGGCGATAATTTTTTTTAACGCGCGTTAACGCAGTTTCTTTATATTTCTCCGTCTGATCTCTGTTCTGTGGGCTGCCTGTGAAGATGCACACTGAGACACACACTAAACCAGTAGTCACTGCAGGGAGGTGGGATCTTGATCACTATTGACTTTAGACAGCCTTCATCGTGCGTCTCATTGAATGAGAGCCTTTCTTGTTGAGCGTGGCAGCCGCTCACATGAACCCGAGCTGCAGCTGGGTGAAAACGTGCCTGAAGCTGCCGGATTCTTCAGGGCATTTTTTATTTTAAAACTTTTCCCAACAGTGGGCTTGAATGAAGTAAAGTTATCTGTAAGCACTGCAATGCTAAACTGTCTCAGCACCAGAGCACGTCGAACCTGAAATATCACTTCAGTTTAAAACCAGGGTAAACAAACAGAGGGAGGTTCTGCTTGACCAGCATGTGAGAGAAAAAAAGTAAGACTGACTTGGTTTGACTTATTTGTTTAAAGTTTTTCAAAATGTATTGCCACTTTTTTTTATATAAAACAATACCTAAAATGCTCTAAACATATTTGAGTCAATAAAATTTTGTACATAATAATGAAATTAAATCAAGAATTCAAGGACTTTTTGTCATTCCAAATTAGTATTATGAGGAATGAAAGATAGATGATGCTCCTGTTGTCAGCAAAAAATACAATAAGCAATAAGAAGTTAAATGAAAAACAAAAGAAAAATGTACAGTGTGTCACACATGTATTGCAACATACAAACAATACACATTCAGCCATAGCAGAGTGATTTTTGTAAAAGAAATTTGAGATTAATAGCGATTAATCAAAAAATATCTTCAGATTAATAGTGATTAAAAATTTTAATCTATGCCCAGCCCTAATATATACACTCACCGGCCACTTTATTAGGTACACCATGCTAGTAACGGGTTGGACCCCCTTTTGCCTTCAGAAC